>CAJUYI010006717.1:0-13241 GCA_910591695.1 Galerucella pusilla
TCATTCAATGTGTAGTAACAGGCTTATTTTAAATGGAACACCCTGTATTTCAATGATTTATCATATTCAAAAAAATGTCCTCTTTCGAATGGTATAAGGGTGTCCTATACCTAGGTATTATACTGGAAAATTAAATTTATATATCTTTTTTGACTTTTGACAAATTTTATTTAATCATAATATAATTGGCCAATAATCAAAATAGATATGGTGTTACGGCCTACAAAGTATTCTTTGGTTAATATAATAAACTACAAAAAATAAATAAAAACAATATGAAACACAAAAATAGATTGTAAAGGTGAAGAAAAATAGTTCAACAACAACATTATTAAATAAATTATAAAAAAGGAAAAGTATGGAACAAGTTACATTGGAAAAAGGTAGACATAATCTGGAGGCAACCATAACTGCAGCCAAAATGCATTTTCTTTTTTAACACATCTCCGCTGCTCATCCATTTCGTGAATCAATCACTAATTCAAAATCCAAGAAAATATTCAGGCAAAGATTTGAATGAATAAATTTTCAATTTGATTTGTCAAGTTGTCAACAACCGAACAAACATAACCTTGAAACAAAACACTCCATCACCGTTCGAAAACCTAGTGCGAGTTTAGCACACCAAAGTGAGTTGTAACCCCCACTCCTTAAAACAATTTTCATACCAGCAACCAGCTTCTCCAACGCAGCCCTGTATTCTGGGTGCAAATACTGCAAATGAGTAATCTCTTTTAGGTTAGGTTAGGAGAAAGATATTTGACAACAGGCAAGTTCACACCAAAGATTCAACAAACAATACTCCAAATTTGAAAAAAATAAAGTAAAATAAATCAACAGGTAGCACAAAATTCTTTCTACTCACTTTTTTAATCTGGAAATTTATGTCTACAAGTTTAAAAACAACATTTTCTCTCCTGTCACTCCCAGAATCTTGTTGTTGCTCCCTTGAATTTACTTTTTTTATTTTGCCTTTTTCCTTTGGTTCTATTTTAGGAGCTACAGCATCTTCCCATTTAAAAGTACCATTTACAATAAGAGCATCAATATTTTCTTCATCTAGAATAGACCTATCATAAATTTTATCAAGATCCATGCAAGGCAGCTAAAAAGGTTTAAATTGTATTAAAAATAAATTAAAAGTTAAGAAAAATTGTGGTACTTACATCTAGCAATTTTTGAATTCTCTTAATAGATACCCAAGCTTCCGTCAAGCCGTTAAGTACCCAAGGGAATGCATTCAAAGGACTAACTAACATATTTAGTAGAGCTATACTAGTGAATACAGTAGCAGCTGTCAATTTATTTCCCATAAGAACGTAACTTACAAATGTCAATATTGAAATAATAACAGGAGTAGTTGCCCAAAAATATACACACAGTGCATCTAAATATTTTCGACTCTTCAAGTATTTTAATTCCAAATCTCTTTTTCCTAAAATAAATTAAAAAAATCGAAAAATCCCTAACGTATCTTCCTACTAAACTTACTTGTAATGCTTCTGATGAAATGTTGTTCCCAAACATACAATTTAATAGCTTTAATACTTTTCAAAATTTCAGATGTTAATTTTACCCTTTCGTCTTTGTGTTCCATCATTTTGGTACTTAGCTGTCCTATTTTGTTCGCAATACACTTGTTTATTGGAATAAGTATTATCGTAAATATAACACCAGCTAAAAAAGCTAAACCGACTTGGTTGTAAAGTAAATACAAAGTTACAATAAGCTGAAAAATTAAAACAATTAAATAACAATTTTAAGTGTGTCTCAACTTTTGCTTACTTGGAATGGTATGCTCCATAATGAATGGAAGCTGGGACAAGAATTAACTATTCGATCCGTGTCAGTTGACATGTAATTCATGATTTCTCCTACAGACAATTTCGATAGTAAAAGTGTTGATCGAACTGATAATATTTTCCTGTATATACTGTTGACTATAGCACCTCTCATTTTGAGGCCAACAACTGACATTGAGAAGTTAAAATGGGAATCACAGAGAGCAGCTAAAAGAGAGAAATTAAAAGTAGTTATCGGCACTTAAAATTACGCACTTACCCAGTGAAGTACTAACAATAAGTCCTACAGCATACAAATAGCCCCATTTCATATCTATCGATTTTTCTTCTATAAAATTCACCAACTTATTTAACAGCATCGGTCCAGCAAAACCACAACAATCAGCAGTCAATCTTAGAATACCGATGCTGTAAAACTGCCAAGCATAGCACTTATGAAGAGCCGATAATAAACTATAGCTTTTAGATTGAAAAGAAACTTCAACTTCTCTTGGTTTTTCAGAGTCTGAAAATAATGTTCATCTTGTATATTATATTTTAAAAGATAAGTATTTTATTTGACTTACCTTTTCCTAAATTTAAACATTCTTCTAATTTATTAGTATTATAATCACTATTGATTGTAACTGGCAAATCAAACAAATCGTCAGAGCTCTCGATCTTGTCATCAATACCTTTTTTTATAAGGGTATGGACCCAACAAAAGAATAAATTGGAAAACCAGTTTATGTCTTCCATAGCCACTCCAAGATAGCTAGGGTCACCCTCTTCAACAAAGCGAACGTAAGCATTACCTCCTAGCAATGGTTGATGCTCAGATGACTGAAATAAGATGTATATTCGTTGATTTTATGTTTAATTTACATGATAATAATTATAAATATTTACACACCTGTGAGTTTTGCTCTGGAACATTTACAATTGTACAGCCTCCCGAGCCATCAGGTATTAAACTAAGTGCATAAAGAAATTGTAATATAAGGTACCAAATGCTAATAATAAATGACATTTTTGTGGTTTCATTCGGTCGCAGTGAATATTGCAGATACTGGCTTCTTGTTGAGACTACAGTTAAAGCAAAGATAAGAGACCATATAATGCATATAGACGTTGGGCCTCTTGCACTTCTTCCTAATCTTTTTCTCAAACCTAAAGTATAAAGAAAATGTGCACACCATGATATGGATTGAACGGCACTAAGTAAAAAAGATACTGTATGTTTGTTTTCTTTTTTTGAATGAATACTGTTGTATATTTGTAGGATTGGTGTGAACATCAGTGTTAGGATGATTATGCTTCTAGATAAAATCGTTAATTTTTGACATTTAGATCTTGTTACGAATCCTGAAGAAAAAATAAGAAATTGAATATGCCACATCTATACAATAGTCTATTAATACCTATGTGTAATCCAAAGTAATATGAAGAAACCGCAGCTAAAAGGCTTAATACTGGTATATGAAAACATAGCTGTTGGAAGCAAAGACCAAAATCGTGCCTCTCTTGAGACCAAATTTGAAATCCATCTACACCACAAAGACTAGTCCAATTCCATTTAGCGGTTAATTGATAATTTGTCATGTTTTCATCTAGCACTGCATCTGATGAATATGAAATATATTAGCTAATAAGTATTTCAAACGTTTGTACTTTTCATTTTAGACAAAATAGAGAAATACTACATACTGGAATTACTTTCAAATTATTCTAATATAAATTAGTTACTGTTTTTAGTTTTTCAAATACAAACTTTGATTCATTTTTGATTTCTTGCTTACTTTTCTTTTTCTGTCAACACAAATTGTCATCTATAGATCGGCAACATCAGGTACAAATTTCTTGAAACTTCATCCTTACCACCTATCGGAAAGTGGACGTACTTATGGTTGTAGCTGTGAATCTTATTTAACGAAGACCAGATTATAGTAGCTGTATGTCCTGCTGAGAATGACATCAATAAAAGAAGAATAACAGTACGTGGTTTTGAATTTCAAATTTAAGTGACAGAAATGCTTTAGAAATTATAATTAATGTTGAAAACGAAAAATTAATTAATATTGCCCGCAAATAAAAAGCTGATGGCGAGTATATTAGCCGAAAGGAACATCTTCCTTTCGCAAAAGGTTATATGTATTTAATTTTACTTTCATCCAAGGTAAGTTTTAACTTTATTTCAATCATATTCTCGTTTTATAACAGATTTGTACACATTATTATCTATATTTTGTAGAGGGTATATACAAAATAAAAATTAGTTTTGTTAAATAAACATGTAGGACATATATATTTACTTATGTCTAAAAAAATAACAATAATTTATAACATTTTTACATATTTAATAATACTTTTGATGAGTATGTATTTAATGAGGAACCACTTCCACATAATTAGCAGGATAAAGACCGACTCTACCATCTTTCCTGCCTTTACACCAACCCTGTTCATCTTCATCCTCTAATTTTTCGAAAACATCTCCTGCGAAAACATGAAATTTTAAACACTATCAATAATGAAGAGCCAAAAGTTAATTACTTACCAGTTTTAAAAGTGAGTTCATCATTTTCCGCACCGTCATAGTCGTATAAGGCCTTAACAGGTACTCCAGGTTCTCCGTTATCTACTAGGGCGTCGTTTTCTTCCCATTCTTCTTCTTCAAACGGATTAGATTCATTCGCTTTATTCGCTGAACCATTTCTACAAAATATTTTAATAAACATTTATTGGATACTTCCACATTAAGTATGGTTTAACTTTAAAGATTTCCACATTAAGTATGGTTTAACTTTAAAGATGTCTCTATTTACAGTCCAATTCTCAAAACAGAAGTACAATTTACTTTTCCGAACACCAATTAAATATCTTTTTTATGATTTTGGTCAATATTTATAATAAAATTAAGAATTGAGATTTATTAACATAAGAATAACTTACGTAATTGTATTAGAAGGACTATTATTTGTTACTACAGTTGATTTAACTTCAGTACTTTGATTTACCACATTAGTTGGTTTAGCTGGCACTTCTTTTTTGATAGATTTTTGAGACGAGTAATCCTAAAAATCCAAAATCCATTTAGTTAAATCTCTAAGTTTTCACTGTTTTCACGTGGGACAAGATATGTCTATTTTAAAACCCTCCCCTAAAATCGTGATGTCTTGAAATTTCAACAAAGCCACTTCTGTCATAGCTGAATAAAATGACAATTCAAACAAAATTGTTGTAAATTTGAATGTAGGAATAGCTAAAAACAAAATAAAACAACAGTGATACAATGTTTTTTTATTAAAATAATTGTATAGGTACACATTAAATGTCTCTCCCTTTTTTTGTAATTAATATTGTTTTGTTTCCAAACCTGTAAAATAAAAATATAAATATCAATATATTCTTTATAAAATAAATTATTTAAGGAAATACTATTCTAGAAAAAGCTTGTATTTAAGAGCCAAAAGCAAGAGTTAAAAATTGATTCACTTAATAATTCTTGAATTTGTAATGTTACGAAACAAAATCAAATATTACATGAAACTTTCAAGGAAAATAATTGGATACATTGGAAACTGTGTTTTCAATATCAAAAATAGTAAAAAGTGAAAAAAAAGGATAAAACCTCATTTTTTGCAATTTCTGAGAACGTTTACTATGGAGAAGTATATTTTTTTCAGACTATCAGGAAGTGAAGATTTCAACGAACAAAAAGCCAACTGACTTTTTGAAAAAAAGCTGATATTTTGACGCGAGAATTTTCGATTGAAATTTAGGGTGCTTTTTGATATTAAGTCAAAATAGGGCGAAAAAAAATTATTTCAAATCAAATAAATTACAGTGTATTTGAGACATAATAAGGTAAGATTTCACGAAATTTCTTAAAAAAAATACTGTTTTTGAAAAAGATGAAAATAAAAAACCAAAAACTTGTTTATTTGAGTTTTTCACATGAATTTTGAGGTTATGTGTGAAAACTGTAAATAGAAATGTTGTAGAGCTTTTTATTACTCATAACTTTGCCATTTAACTTTTTTCCGTAGGACTTGTAGTTTTGTCGGAAATCGAGATAAACTATTCTTCACCCTTAAAAACTCACCCCTTTCCACTTCCCGAATTCGGACCGCCCGTAATTTATTGTTTTCTTCAATCATATCATATTCCCCTTCTTTTCTAATGGATTTTATCCTATTATTATTTTTTTTGTTTCAAAAATTATCGACCCTGGTATATGAGTAAATATTACAAATACTTCAATTTCTTTGAAAATCAATAAATTCGTTTACAATTCCAAGAAATCATTTTCAATTAAGTGTATGTGTACTTACCATTTTCATTCATTTGATTAAATTAAAACATATTCACCTGTCAGTACAGTGGATACATACTTCACTCCAAAAACCACAATTCCGTGTACATTTATTAGTAGGTTTATAGATTTATTCATACAAATGTGATTTAAACAATTCCAATGCTCGTGTCCGAGCCATCACAGTGAATTTATATGCTAATCAGGCCATTTTGGTGAGGTAAATAATTCATTAGAACGTGCCTCATGCTATTCAACGTCAATTTTTATCAAAGATGCGATTAATGGTGTATTTTCAAATATTCTTTGAGAGTTTGATATTATTTTTATTCAATTTAAGTGATAATTGTTAATAAAATATGAAGGGTGGAGAATATAAACTAATGGCGCTAGTATAGCATAGGAGTAAAGTGGGTGATTTGTACGGGGGAGAGTTGGTATGACTTTAACGGTAATAGAATTGAAATATGTCAAAAGAAAATGTGGATTAGAGGTGGGTAAACCATGGTCGTTCAAGTTGTACCATTTTATCAAGAAAAAGGTGAACGAAACCAAAATTATGTATACAGCACTTTTTTTTGCTTCCAGGGGGTGGCACTTGCTCCCTCCCCCTCGGATCCTGCTGTGGAGTACGGTGATACGTAAAAAGGATTATATAAAATCTACGCATGCTTTAAAGTAAACCGAAAGTGGGGAGGTCGCCTTTGAAAAACTCACCCTATAACCGCAAACTGAATTTTGAAAAAAAATCTGCAGTAGATTCGTCTTTAAGCGGGAAAATATATCTTAAAATACATACCCCAATATATAATGCCGTTAATGAACAGTTATGAAGAATATCTTCTAAAGATACAAATAAAAAAATTGTTAATATACGAACTACAAAACAGACAAATAGGTGAATATTTCAAAAAAAAAAATCAGTATATGTTAGTAGATGAGGTATGAGAGTTCAACGACCACTATAGGGAAAACAATGTGTTGGAGAGAGAAAGAGTCATGGAGGCGATATGTGTGAGAGAGACAGACGTCACATCGTCACTCGCTACGCCAAACGTCACATCGTCACGTGCTATGTCAAACGTCACATCGTCACGTGCTATGTCAAACGTCACGTTGTCACGTCAAACGTCACGTTGTCACGCAGTGGCGGATATAAAACATTGGAGGCCCCAGGCAAGGCTTTTCGAGGGGCCCCTACAACCGGGATGTATTTTCTAAAAATTAACCGAAAATGGCACTATGGGGAAAGCAATGTGTTGGAGAGAGAAATAGAGAGACAGACGTCACGCGCTACGCCAAACGTCACATCGTCACGTGCTATGTCAAACGTCACGTTGTCACGTCAAACGTCACGTGCTATGTCAAACGTCAAGTTGTCACGTCAAACATCACGTTGTCACGCAGAGGCGGATATAAAACATTGGAGGCCACAGGCAAGGCTTTTCTAAAATTCAACGGAAAATGGCAAATTTTTAGTAGATTTTTTAAGGGCTATTTTAAAACAAATTGAACCTCAACTTGGCAACGTTAAAACTAGCATAGCAAAGGCGCGCAGCTTATACGATCTACAAAAATGGTCTTGCCTTGCGGCCCTGGGCGGTTGCCTAGTCTGCCTAGTGGTAAATCTGCTACTGTTGTCACGTGAAGTCACGCGTCAAGTCAAAGTCTCTCACACACATTGCCTCCATGACTCTGTCTCTCTCTAACACACTGTGTTCCCTATAGTGGCCTTTGAACTCTTATAGCCCATCTACTTATGTTGAAGACTATCTAACGCGCAAGTCTTGACAGATGACAATCGTTATAGAAGATTCAATGTAAGCGCTACTATACATGGCGGTAGAAACTTGAACTAGTTAGTTAGAGATTGTTTTATAACTTTATAACTTTTGATTTCGGTTGCTTTATAAGCGTTATTAAAGACGTTCAATGATTGTAATTTTTTTGAAATATTCACCCATATCGAATAATTAAAAAAGCATACATGCAAATCTTCTCCGACCGGTCGCTGATGGATCAAAGTGATTCCCGATGGAGAGGCGTCTTTGGATTTCCCTTTGTGGATGTCACGAAATTCTTCGGTGTAATCCTAGACGAAAATGCAATCACAAAATGAAAAAAAAAAATAAAAAAAACTACACATGCGCATAAAGAAAGGTGAATGGATCTGGAAAGTTTTACCTCGAATTGCGGCCAATTCATGGCCATGTTGACGCCGTGATTGTTCGACCACCATTTCAAGTCTTTTTCGTAGTCGGCGTTGTTTATTGTATGATAAAATTCTTCGTAGATTTGTGTTAATCTGTAATAATTAGTTTGGTGTAATTTCTGTTTTTAATCTTTTAAAAATAATTACTCACGTAGGATCTTCGGATAAATTGAGATCTTTATGTATTTCGAAAAAAGTTGATTTTATAAAATTCAGCCTTTGAGCTTCCATTTCTTGACATTTGTCAAACACAACTGTCATATCTTCCATATATTTGGGGTTGTATTGATTTATTTCCTGGAGGGCCAATTCGTATTTTTCTCGACATTTTTGTACTTCTTCTTTTGATTTTTGTACCCTGTCTTGCATTTTTTTTACCTAAAAAAAAACAGGGCCAGTTAACAAAAGAAAATTATTTGAATTTATTTCAATCGGAACTAAAACCACAATGTTTATTATTGGAACTGCTACACTGTAAAATACAACTCTTTATTACGTTGTAAATCATTTTCACGACACAGCGCTCTTCATAAATAACTACCAGATCCAATGAGAAATACTGTAATTGGATCACTTTATAATTTGGCAAGTTTATCTGAAGCTACGGGGAATCGGTAAGAGGCGAGATATATATGTCATAAACGAACAAATGGCGTACGGTACCTATTTCACCAAGTAAAATTGAAAATACAATGGTAACTGACAATACCAATGCCACTGGATAAATCAATATCGGTCAATTGATGAAGCTTGCCATTAAGAAGTCAGCTTTCGATAAAAATCACCAATAATGTAATTCGGAGGGTGTGGTGATTATGGTTTTCGTACAACCAAAGATTACAGAATAAAAATATAAGATGTTTCACTCGTTCGAATTTATCGCGTAAAGCACCGATGCCGCTGGTGACTTGGATGGTACAGTACGTCGCTTACTTGCATTAATTTGGCATATTTTACGGGACGTCGCCCGTCGAGCACTGTTATTTTAGAACGGTGTTTATTGGTTGTTCGTGTTTTATATTTATGTTGCATAGATTTTTTGAATTTATTAATTAATTGTTGAAATGAGCAAAAAGTCATATTAATATTTTTCTTTTTAATAGCAAAGCTTAAACACTAAATATTTTGTAATATTTGCTAATACAAAATTACGGATTTATTTTTATAATAAGGATATTATATAAACAAGTACATTAAGCAAGAAAACACAAAAATTCAATTCTATAGCTAACCAAAGGGGAATTAGTCAGTTCCTTTTGAACGAATTTACTAAATTTTCTTTTCATCATCCATGTAATCAATTTATGCCAGTCTCTATACCAGAGTCCGTATATATTTTACTCTCAAATGTATATTGAAAGACAATAGATTAAATTTAACACATAAACCAAACTCCAAACTTAGTATTTTATGAGAGCGGCGTCCGTCTGGGACAGCAACTTGAATCAAACCGCCCTGGAGTGAAACATCTTATATTTTTATTCTGTAATCTTTGGTACAACGCTGCCAGAGCTTGGAAAGGCCCATAACAAATTTGGAAAAGTGCTCATCTCTTAATATTCATAAATTGAAAAATTCCAAGGAAACAAGCACATTAAAGAATTAACGTTTAATCATATTGTTAATAATAAAACGTCCCTTCTCTAATTATTATCACTACATACTTAGCACTTTAGCTTTTCCATAGTTGAACGTGGCAATATCGAATGTTTTCGACTGCATTCCTTTCACGGCTTCAGATAAACTTGCCAAAGTATAGTTTATCTTTTGTTTAAACAGCCATGTTTTTTTGTATTCAGAAACATTTGTATAGGGAGCCGAGTTATTTTTATAAATACAGATCGCGAAAATCCTTATGGAACCGTCCTTATTACACATGTACGACAAGGAAAATATGAGAAAAACAACTTTAAAGAGAGAGAAAATAATAATTGTGATCGCGCATCGAGGCGTGTACTTAGGTCCAGGTGCTGGCCGAATGTTGATTGTCCTTTACAGAGAGAATTCACTAGTTGGTGGTATTCATTCTAAGAGTAAACATTCATTTTAATTTTTTCAAGAAGTTTATATTTTATGTTTAGAATACATATTTTATTTTTTCAATTCAATAAGGGATTTTTAGTTTATTAATTATGGTTATCTCAAGAAATACTGTTTTATTTTCAAGTTACAATGGCTAAAATAATATCCTATTGTAGTTAGAAATTAGGATAAACTTGGTTAGAAACGATTGAGTTGACAAAAATGAATTTTAAAATGTACAGGTTAGGTAATAACGATTGTATTTTTTTATTTCTTCAACACCCTCACTCCTTCCATGTTGTGAACATACTGAATACCACCAACTAGTGAATTCTCTTTCTCTCCGTAAAGGACAGTCAACATTCGGCCAGCCCCTGAACCTAAGTACACGCCGAGATGCGCGCGCACAATTCTTCTTTCTCCCTTCTTTCAAGCTGTTTTTCCTTGTTGTACTTGTGTAATCAAGACGGTTCCATAAGGATTTTCGCGATCTGTGTATTTCTTAACCTTACTTTTTTCTCATGTCTTCACATTTACTTTAGATCTTGTTTTTCAATAATTAATAATAAAATAATATGTCACCTGATCCGCAGAAAATGATGTATCTCCTGCAGCGTTTCTTTCTTGATTGGAGGCTGATTTTTCCGTTTTACAAGCTGTATGGTAGTCGGTCTTAGCTTTTTCCACTTTTTGCAATAGTTTCGTCCATGGTTTTTGCGCTTTTTTAAAAGTGTCATCCATATCTTTTTTTTCTTTAATATTCATCATTGACTAAAACATAAAATTTTCATTTTAATTATACGGGGTGTCCCGTAAATAAGTGCACAAGTACTATACATGTTATTTCATATCTTCCCGAGGGATGAAAGTACAAATTAAAAATTTTTTGTAGGTTATTATCTCAATGAAACACATCAACAACAGATTTAATAAGACAGTGGCGTACGCAATTTGCTTTTTAGCATAATTTAACAGTCAAAATTACAATTTATGAAAGTTTTGGTGATTAAACACAGTTTAACCTCAAAAATGTTTACATACCTTATGATAATTATCTTTCTGCCATTGCTTAATCTTATTAGTAACATCATTAGCTAATTTATCCCTTATTTTCCAATGTAAATCACATCTTCTGTCCGCCTCAACCAAGGAACCCTTCCAAGCCGCTTCTGTGGTACCATATTCTGGTCCCTTCTCTATAGCATCGCTCCATTTTTTTGACCACGCTTTCATAGCTTTGGCGTAGTTTCTTTCTATATCCGCTCTTTCACTAACCAATGATATCAGTTCTTGGCACAGTTTATAGCCGTCTTCAATCCGTTTCGTAGTCTTTTTATAGTTGCCTGGTTCCCAGAATGAATCGCTTGTGGCTATTAGCATGTTATCATCACTGTGATGTGACATCTTTTAATATTATAATAGCTGTAAAAAATATTTAAATTAGACAATAACTTCATAAAAGTTAGTTCAAAAATGTACTTATTATGCAGGAATTAGATTTTCCGTCGACCGAGTATTAACATATGCTATTAACGTTCTCAAAATTAGACAAAATCATACATTAATGCATGATTCACCTACATTAATCAACGATTTTATGCAGGCAACCCAACGTACATCTTATATACATTATATTTATATTGACAGTTATCTGTGGTGTAGGCAACCAAACATACAATAACGTCTTCAAAAAATGAATCCTTTAGTGTAGAATACTTCTAGTTTTTGAGTTACCTATCGTTTTATTTTATTATTCTACAAAATTATAATAATCATTAGTGTTAAGACATCCAAAAAAGAATTTAAGAAACGAAAACAGTGACATTTGAACCAGCGACCATCTCTGTGACATTTCAATGTCATTATATATTTTTGACAGTACTTACCTATGAAACAAATAAATATTTATCTAATTTTGACATATAAAGTGACATTTTTCAAAACTGACTTCCGTTAGCAAACGTCACATTTTTCGTAACAAGTTACATAATGAAAAATATTATGTAACTGATGATGAAATAGTATATTACGTAACGTGTGTGGTAAGAAGTATTTTACGCACGAATGGAAAAGTTACGCACGATGCCGCGTAGCGGCGTTCGTAATTCCGTGAGTGCGTAAAATGCTTTACAACACGAGTTACGTACTATACTTTACCTACGACCTACTTGTACTTGTATTTTTTATAAGAAGCATAAGAAATAACAGTTACATAATTAACTCCATCTCTATCACTCTATTACCAATGGAAGAAGCACATTAAAGAACTAACGTTTAATCATTATTAATATATTGTTGATAATCGAAAGTCCATTTTTCAATTATAATCAATACATATTATACTTAGCCCTTTGGGCTTTTCATAGTTAAACATGGCCGTATTGAATGCGCGACGCGTAGCTGAGCGCAGGCAATCTGCCGAAAACGGCAACGCACTTTCTGCTCGAATTGCACACAAGATTTTTTCTACGATCACCTTATTTTTAAACAAATAATTAAAAAAAAATGAAAAGTACACTTTATTAGAATGTGATGTTGAAAACATGTAACAATTATTGTTTTTCGTATATACCTCTGGATTTAGTTGGCAGAAGATTAAGAGTAATATTTTTAGCAAAATCTGCTATATCTGGAGGTGTGCTTGAAAATTCACTGTCACTATCCATTTTTCAAATAGCTATTTATAAACAGACAACTTTTTTATAAACTAAAAATGAAATAATGACGTTTCATTAATTCCATAGTCTACTATTTTCACAAAATAGTAGGTAGGTACTTAAATATGCAATCACTGTTGCATCTAGGTGTATAATGCATTGCCTACCCTCTGACTGTTATATTTCTACTACGTAAACTTGTCCGTATAAATCATGGAGCTAGTATTGAGAGGAGTCGCTACGCCTATCATAAA
>CAJUYI010006718.1:0-13241 GCA_910591695.1 Galerucella pusilla
TTGTGGAGTCATTTAAAAACAGTTAGTTTCATTTAAAACCATAAAATTGATCCATTCAAAGATATTACCTATAAATTTGCTAGATTGGCCAGGGATACAAAACGTAAAAAGCTTCAGGCTGAAACTGAAACCAGAAAAAGAAGTTCTAACGCGTTTACCAAAGAATTAATGGAAATGGTAGAAAGCTATTCTGAAGATAATCCTGATGGGTTACAAAAAAAGTTTTTTCATTTATGTTCGTTCGAATTAGCATGGCGTGGAAATGAAGCTGCTAATTGTGATATTAATTACTTTAAGGAAGAATATGATAATAAAGGTAATTTTACTGGCAGGGTAGAATATAATCCAATCTTTTCCAAAACGACACAAGGAGGATCAAAAGCTTTATCTGGTAGTAAGTGGCTGGTAAGAAATAATGCTAACAACAATTTGTGCCCCGTTCGTTTATTTTTAAAAATTATTGAAAAAAGAGAATCCAATCCTTATCTAACAACAACAAGATTATTTTTAACAGTACATCCAAATTGGGAGAAAGGAATATGGTACAAAAATTCACCATTGGGAATTAATACAATTTCAAAGTGGACGAAAATATCGGCAGAATCAATTGGTATAGACACAAAAAAAATAAAAATAACCAATCATTCACATAGAGCTTCTGCAATATCTGCATTAGCAAAAGAAGGAGTTGGTGATCAAGAAGTAATTAAGCTAACAGGACATTCTTCTGCCCATTCTTTGAAACCATATTTACAATTAAATGAAGAACACCATTTCCAACTTATAGAGAACCTTGGAGAAAATAAAAATAAAGAAAAGGAATCCTCAGCTTCTAACTTGATTTAATCACAGGTTATGATGCAAAACAATCCCCAAAATAATGCTACAACGTACAATTATAATACTTTTTACATAAATAAGTAATTACTTTTTCATAATGTTATTATTTTTTTGGCTTTCCATAATTGAAGTTTGCAATAAATAAAACGTTTAAACATATGATTTTTTATTTTTTCTTTCGTGAAATAGTCATGTCGAATACCACTCAATTAAAAGTTTTGTAAGGTAAAATTCTTCTCTTGTCGTATTCAAGTTTGTTGCTTTTAGGTAATTTTGCTCATGACTTTTAATCCAAAACCACTCGCCTGACGGCTCGTGGTATTGTTAAAAATGTCATTTGCAAAATTGCCAAGCAACAAACTTTCACGACTATCGAAAAATTTTGCCGACAAAATTTTCACTCTCGTGGTATTATATATGAAAATGTCACAAGACATATTGGGTCTCAAGTATCTGCAACTCTACAATTTCAAATATTTAAGAAAAAACATTTAACACGTTCAAGTCATTTTGAAACTTATGCCACCTATGCCTATGTTAAAATGAATCGTAAAGCGATCCGTTCAAGGTCATCAAAAGCTCTGGCAATTAATGAATGAAATTTATAAGAGTTATACTACTGGTTCATTTCTTTCTATACTGTGCTTTCTACTATAAAATAACACAAACAACTACTAAAACCTGAACGTGTATGATGTAAATTAGCAACTGTCAAATTCTTCTAGTCGACTTTCACTTTGTCCTGATCAACTTGGATAGTCAAGTAGGATTTAACAACAGAACGTACTCTTAATCTGGCAACAAGGGCTTTTGCCATTGGTTCAATTAAAGCGGTTTATTTAAATCTAAGAAAATTTTTAAAACTGAAATTCATTAATATTTATAACTTTTTGAGATAAATATCGTTATCATGGAAAAAGGTATGTTATTCTTAACCCTCCTGATATGAATTCACTTATTAATTCATACCCATGAAACTAGCCCATTATAGATATGCAGTAAGAAAAGTGGACAAGATACAGGGTCAAAAGAACTCAAACTGAGCGGCTACATCTCCAAGTGAAGTGTATAGCCTTGTATATATAAAACACAGGAAGCTTCTGGAGATGAAGTAGGACCAAAAGAGTCACCTCAGTCACCAGGACTTCACAATTTCTTCAAACTAAAGTACAAAATGAACTTTTTCCACTACTCGTTGTGAAGTTGTGAAGTGAAGTTCTTCTTCTAACCAACTGAGAAGTTGAATTTCTCTATTAATGGTTAATAATTTTCTATTATTGTGCAACATAATTTTGTATACCCAGGAGATTTTTTTTAACATATTTGCTACTTGAAATTACCTGCCAAGCAAAAATTATTTGAATAAAAATGCTATTAGTTCAAAATTCGCGCTCAACCAAAAATGACAGATGACATAACGAGTACGTTCATAATATATCGAGAACTGACAGTGTACTTGTCAGTCAGATGACGGGGTAAACGCTTCTCGTGGTGCGTTTGTGAATTATTTTTAATTTTTGTCCTCAATTTGGCTAGTAGTGGAAAAAATTGTATTGTATATACTATTTGAATTGGGAATTTTTTATACATTTATTAGATTAATTACTAATTTTCTCCAGTTAAAACAACAGAAATATATAAAGGGAGGGTTGTAGTATTAAATGTTGTTACAGAGGGGCTCCAATAAAAATTCCAAATAAAACTAATCACTATCTCGCGTGCGGCACGTGACATCCCCCTTTATTCTGGATTTGCTTTTGTACGACTTTGATCTATAATTGAGGAAAAGTTTACAGTTAAACGAGTTGCGACGATTGCTTTGGTTAGGTGAACAGGAAATTTAAAGGGGAGAATTTTTTTTGTATGTTTTTTAAAAATTATTGAAAAATGATAAGAATGCTATTTTATTTTGCTGATATAAAACGAATTAATGTGCCATGGTAGTTAAAATTATCTATATTGATATGAATTTGGGCCATTCAACTAGTTAAGTATTTGTCAATTATTATTATACATTATTGATATTTTTGGATCATTAGTTGTTACTTCTCAGTTAACGATCTGACTCAGTTAGCTCCATGTAAGCTCCTTATTAGTAAGGCACAGTTTAAGGTATGTGAGGTTTTTCAGATACTTTTTATTTTAAACAAATAAATTCTTAGTTACCGTAACTATAGAAACATGTTTAGAACTCCCTTGGAAGTTGAAGCTAAAATTTTTTTCTTATTTCTTCTCAATCCAAAGGATTTCTCGAACTTCACCACAACTGGTTAGATTAACCGGCAGATTTAAACGTCAAGATAATTAATAAATAAAAAAACTGCATTGAATGGCATTGGAGTACCTTCCTAATGACTTATAAATAGTATATTACATAACGTGTGCGGAAAGAGACATTTTTCACACGAGTGGGAAATATTGCAGCACGAGGAATGAGCCGAGTGCGACAATCACACGAGTGTGAAAAATCACTTTCGCACGAGTAATGTACAGTATTTTTCCTACGATCGCGTGATAATTTCACCAACTAATGTGTAATCAATATCTGACATATTGACACACTAAATGTTACAATTAAGGTCAACATAATTGATTTCAAAATTAACAATAACTGGTTTGTTCTATCAATCGCCGATTGAAGGAATATCTTAAATTAAGTGGCTGCTTAAAAAGTCGATGAAAACACTCAGACAAATTCGAATATATATTTTTGACAATTATAATCAAAACGTGACTTACTTATGTCAATGAATTAAACAACGAACATTTGAAAAATATCTCATATAGGTACTAAGTATAAAGTCAACATAATTGATTTCAAAATTAACAATAACTATCAATAGTGACAAAAATTCAAGTAGTTTAACTATATAATATAGGTAGGTTACTATAATTATTAATTGGTTGGATAATTATAGAAATTGAAAGTGAAATTGTACTTATCATGAATACCTTTCAAGATGATTACATTTTCCTACTATTATAAAAGGTGATTTGGATTAGTTGGTACAACATAGGACGAAGAGTACGAAGAGTACGAGGATTCGATCCTCGACCGCGCCCTAAATTTTTTTTAATCAAGACAATGACAAAAATTTCACTTTCAGCTTTCTACAAGTGAGTAGTATAATATTTTCAGTTGTCTAATGGGTAAGAACTTCTTTAGTAACCTAAATCTGAATATACAATTGATTATCTCAGGTTATGTTTGAGCGACCGGGGGTCGCGACGCAAAAGATCTATTCTACCACTGAAACACCGATTTTATATTAAAATTCTATGCAAAGCTGGTATTCGCAGTGCTGGTGATCTACTTGAATTTGTTCGGATAAATTTTTACCATTATTGCCATAATTTTTTTTGCGCGATTGATCTTTTTTGTTCATTTACTTTACAGCATCGGTTGTCTGGACGGTAGGTTGTGTTTACTGGTTTCCAAGTATAACACGTCGATAAGTGATTTACTTACCGTTCAGACGTCGAAAAGTAATAAATAGCATAAAAACAATTTCACCAATATATATAATATTTTTAGTATGATTTTTATACATTATAATCTATTGAATTGTATAATTCTTTTAATGTTAATAAAATTGATATAAACGAGGGTAATTATCGAATATTTGTATCTGTATAACTATCACACTTAAAAAGATATTTGACCTATGATCGTAAGTTGAAGGAAATATTATGCAAATTAACAACGCTGTTGACAAAATTCGCGAAGCAGCCCGAACGGACTCGACATAAGACGATGGGCATTTAAATGGGTATGTCCACCCATCTCTGTCTCTCTTTTTACTGTTCTCTGTCATGCTTTCGTATCTGTTCTCTTTGTAATCTGTGCTATATGTGTGTATGGTCAGGTTTATTTCTCGAATAATACCGGTTGTTGTGATTAATTTCTAGTTCTTATCTACTGATATCGAATATTTAGGAATGCAATTGTTTTGTTTTGATATTTAGTTTTGTATTTATCACGCTTGAACTTCTCACTAAGAGTCCGGATTTTTATCAGGATGTATGCTTAAAAGCCCTATTCAACTAACTACATACAGGCAAGTAATTTTTTAACATTTTTTAACATTGACAATTGCGTGTCGTTCTATTTGGAATACAACGATAGCACATACTTGGTATTTTTTCAATTAATAATAACAAAAGCATTAATATTTCATAAAGTATGGATTTCAACCAAGATACCTCTGATGCAATTCGACAAACGAATACAGTAAGTGTTCAAGATTATTTCCTGCAGAATCATTGCAAACTGCAAAACTTGTTAAAAGTGTTGTTGTGCAGGTCCTGTCTGAATCATAGCTGGTGTAACGAGAGATGCATTACGAAGATCCTCTAAATCATAAAATACTTCAACCTAGAATTGTTACTCTTACGTTGTCAGCAGTGACTACTGTTTTAAAAGCCATCTGAAGTTTGGCCGCAGGAACTATAAATTTCAGCGGGAACTTTAAATATTAAATCGGAGGAGAATTTTATCTTTTTAAAAATAAATTGACATTACCAAAATAACACGAAATGCAGCTGTTTATTAAAAAATATAGAAATGTTACACACACGAAAATGTTACTTTTAATAGTTATTTGTTTTACTAGGCATTAAATCTGCTTTTCTGCCGTGTGAAACATATAATTTTTTCTTCAAATTTGTTCCAATTCCACGCAAAATCGACTTTTTCATATTTAAATTGCGTTTCATTATCAATATCCAAATAACTAAATTATTTTATCAAAGGTAACTTGGCCCTGCGTTACTATGTTTACCGCTGATGACGTTTGTTGAATATGTTTGCTTACTGTTTACTTTGTCATTGTCAATTTTGAAAAGTTGTCAAGTTAGAAATGGATTTACTGCAAAGTGAGGATGAATTGATGCAATTAACACCACCTGAGATAAGAGACCAGGCGCGAGATGTGGAATTTAACCTTTTACCGGAAAAATCAAGAACTGTATATGAACTCACATGCAGCAGATTCATGGAATTTAGACAGAAGAAAAATATAGGATCTTTCTCTGAAAATGTGCTGATTGTCTATTTTTCCGATCTTTCAAAGAAAATGAAGCCTTCAACGTTATGGTCTACCTATTCGATGTTGAAAGCTACCCTGAACATAAAAAATAACATTGATTTGGCAAAATACCTGAAGTTACGGGCTTTTTTGAAACGCCAGTCAGACGGTTTCCATGCAAAAAAATCCCGAGTTTTTCAAAGAGAAGAAATCGAGAAATTTTTATCAGATGCCCCAGATGAACTGTATTTGTGTACGAAGGTAGGAATATATTGAGAATGATCTATTATGGATTAAAGAACTAATTTTCAATTTATATTTTAGGTTGTACTTATTGTTGCAGTCGCTGGGGCTTGTAGGTGTGATCAGCTTTTGCAAATGAAAACAGATGATATAAATGATATGGGCGACAAATTGATAATTATGCTCCCAAATACCAAGACCAAAAGATCAAGATCTTTTGTGGTAATGGAATATTTAAGCGTTTACAGAAAATATGCAGCCTCCAGACCCTCGAATTTAAATAATCGGCGTGTCTTCTATAAGTATGCGAACGGTAAAGCACATCATCAATTCATTGGCATTCACAAATTCGGTAAAATGCCAGAAGAAATTGCTACTTTTCTGGGACTATCCCAAGCGAAAGAGTATACCGGGCACTGCTTTCGCAGAACTTCGGCCACGTTGCTGGTGCATTCTGGTGGGGACATAACAATGTAGAAGCAACATGGAGGATGGAAATCTTCCGCTGTCCCGTGGGCTATATTGAGGACTCGCTATCCAATAAGTCGAACATCGGCAATGAAATATTTTCTGGCGTTTCCGGAGTATCAAGTGTGAATACTGAAGTTTTTAATTTTACTGGAAAGGAGGGAAGTGGACAGAGTTCAATTGCGTTTTAAATAATTGTTCACAATTCACCATAAATATATCTGATAAATAAAAATTTCGTGTTGTAGTTTGTAGTTTTAATGCAATAAAACCAGTTTATTATCATCAGCATCATTTCGAGTTTTCTTGATGTCATTGTCATTTTTAATAACCAGTTTGATTTAAATTATTACTTGGAAGGTTGCCTAGCAACGAACTTTTTCTGCCTAGGCAGTAAAAGTGGACTTTTTCTGTCTAGGCATTAAAAGTTCAACTTCTAAGTCTGCCAAGTGTCATTAAAAGGCCGCTTTTAATGTCATTTGGAGAGAAAAAACTTTTAATTTAAACAAAATAACCAATAGCAATGAAATAATAAAAATTTTATATTGTTCATTTTTTATAAAATGTTGTGAACGTAATTACACAAGTAGAAGAACAAGATACACATGTAAAATTAGAATTCATATAAAAATAGTGTCTATGTAGCATCTTCTTCTCGTGACGGTCACATTTCTATATAAATCGTTACTGATAGTATTTCGTTAAATCTTGCGACAACAAAAGTTTGCCAAATAATCTCAAGTTCAGCTCTGATGCGCAAGATTACAATTCTAGGTTGAAGTATTTTATGAGTTAAATGATTTTAAAGAACGCATTCGTGAAGCAGGTCGTAGCGTTACACCAGCTATGATTCAGACCTACATAAGAAGCTTTTAACACGTTTAACAGCTTGCAAGGATTCCGCAGGAAATAATTTTGAACATTTTCCCATAAGTCATGAGGAACGTACTTCAATGTCATTCAATGCATTCAATGTCCCTATAACTTGGGACACTCATATACAATATTTTTTACAATTTTTTTCTTTTTAGTTTGAAAACTGCATAAACTATGGCGGAAGAAGAAATAAAGTTTTGGTTGAAACAAATTTTGATCCAAAAAAATTTGGATAATTATAAAGTTATATTAGACGAATGTGATACAAAGGACGAAGGATATATGAGTAGTATGATCATAGTGCACTTAAAAAATTCAACTGATAAAGAAAGTAATAACGACATTAATTTGATAATTAAAAAAGGATCTTCAATTAAAGAAGTGAGAAAAGTTATGGGTTTAGACGAAGCTTTTTCCAACGAAATCATAATTTACGGCACTTTATTTCCTCTTTATCGCAAATTTCAACTAAACAAAGGAATCACTGATTTATTCGAATCATTTCCCAAGTGTTACGGTTATAAATATTTTGAAAATTTCGAAATTATCGTTCTAGAAAACATGAAAAAAGCAGGATATCAATTATACGATAGAAAAAAAAACATGGACTCACAACATTGCCGAGTAATACTTGCTGAGTATGCTAAGTTACACGCATTGTCTTTTGCGTTAAAGGACCAAGATCCGGGAACTTTTAACAACATTTCAAAAAAGATGCACAATATTTTTTACCAATTTCTGAACGACAATACAAATTGGGACATTCTTATTAAAGGTAATTTATATACAATTGAAGAAAGTCTTTTTGAACACGGAGATACGGAGCTTCTTGAAAAATATAAAAAAGAAATGGAAAATCCGTTTGAATTGACACTTAGTTTAGTCAAAAAAGAAGACGAGCAATCAGTTTTTGTACATGGGGACAACTGGAATAACAACTATTTAATAAAATATAAGGTAAGTTTTTTTTAAAATAGTTATTGTTTATTATACAAGGGGAAAAAGTATTAGATCCAATATTTTTCCTGTGTATAATACACTTTTTTTTCTGTGACAGGAAAAACGACGATTTAATGGTGAAAGAACATATTATTACATTATACAGTGTGGAAACCACTTATGGAATAATAGTATATTATGAAACGAGCAATTTATGATAGCCATAATTCACGATGGGTCATTCACGTACGCCTGCGGCTCGTGACGCAAGTCACCCAAGTGAATTATGGCCATAAATTGCGAGTAGAATAGTATACTTTGTCCACGACACTTAATTTATTTATTAATAAATATAAGTCAGTAGCGATTTGGCATATTACTAACCTCAAAATGTTGTGGCAGCTACTTCAAATAATTTGACATATATAGAGATGGGCGATACTGTAGAAAGTATCAATACAACGTACCGTTATAAATATATTGTTTTGAAATACTTAATATTAGAAAATATCGTTATGAAAAGTATCAATACTAAAAATTACAATATTTTATAGATACGATATATGTCAGAAACAAATTTCCTGAACAAAATACACAGATTTAATAGTTTATTTCCTATTGTACCCCCATCTCTAGTCGTGAATTATAAACCATAATACACTACAGTGTATTATGAACCATAATTCACGACAGTTGAAATATGGGTACCATATACCTTTAGTTAGGAGGTAAAATATTGACTTATTATTAGGTGGTCGTGGACAAAATTTTTTATGTCATTATTTTAGAAAATTATAAAAAATGCCGGGACACGTCAACTTTTGAATTGAGTTGTGCGTTATGTAAACATAAATTTAAATGTAATAAATAAAATAGTAATTTCGTGATAATTTTTTACTGAATCAACCAATCAAATTACTTAATTTCAAGTCATGTGTCAAATTTCATCCAATCACCGCTGTATTACAGCGAAAATACCCTACCTGTGGTGTTTTCAGTTTGGTGTTTATTTTTTATTAAAAATTAATTAAACGTCAAACTGATAACTGGATTAAAAATGTCTCAAAGATTTGGTATTGCATCTAACGATTCAATTAATTTACCAATTGTACTTTTCACAACTGTAGTTTTACATAAAAATGAATCATATTTGATTAAAACTAATAAAGTTTGTATTAAAAAATATTGAACGTCATTAAACGATTGACTATCAAATTTTTGATATCTACAAAGTAAAAAATTATCTTATCGAATACTCCTCGGGTCTTGATAAATACCCAAAATTTTGTCGTAGAGAATGCTGAAAGCGTGTTGCTTGATAATAGTCCAAGGCCGCTGGCTGAGGGCTATTATCTTTGAGCAGCACGCTTGAAAAATTATCTCGGTATTATCAAGACCCTAGGGGTATTACTACTGAAAAGTTTAATTTTGTTACCTGTTAACAGAGATAAAATGTCAAATTTTTTTCCCGTCACGGAAAATATTTTTTATTACTTACGATTTCATTTTCAGGATAACCAACCTTCAGGAGTAGCAATTATAGACTGGCAACTCTCATACCTTCATTCCCCTATATACGACGTATCCAATTTTTTATACAACGTGTGCTCGAAAAAAGAACTGGATCACATTGAAGATCTATTAAAATATTACCACGGCATTTTTTCCGAATTTTTGACTAAATTAGGAAGTGATCCAGAAAAATTATTCACCTACACTGATATGAAGAAGCACTGGAGAAAGTACTCAATATACGGTTTACTGGGAAACGCGATGAATGTAAAACTGGCAGTACTCGACAATGACCAAGCTCCTTCCACAGACCAATTGGGAAAAGGGAAAACAGTGGATGAATTGTTCAACCTAGAAATAAGCGGTTCAGAATTGTATTACAGAAGAGTAAAAGATGCTATTGAGTCGTATTTTAAAATAAAAGAAAATGTATGTTTTTTAGATTGAAGAAAATTTAAGTGAATATTAAAAATAATCTGATAAATTATCTATCAACCTTTCTTTGGTAGACTTAATTTCTAATCCCTTCGACCTGAATAATAAATTTTCAGTTAAGAAAACTTTCTGATTAGATATAAATTTTACATCTGAGAGAGTTTTATAAGAATAAAGTTATCAAATCTGGATTTTAACCGCTTTTAAGTAACCGTGAAATTTATTCACCCAAAATAAATTCTTTAGATCAGTCAAAATCAATTATTGAATATTTAAGGAGTTTTTGTAGCACAGAGACCATCAATAAAGTTTTAAATAAATTAAATCTCTCAGTATTTGCGAATAGTTGATTTTTTTCTGTTACGGGAATCTGGAATAATATCTGGAAGGTGAATATCTTTATAGCTGTGTGCACATGACTAGAAAGTCAAGAAAACATTGTATTTTGTGTAAAGTTTAATTTAAAAAAATTGCAAAGCACTTTCGGCTGTTAAGCCATCATCAGTGAAATACCAGCAAGTAAGTAATAAAAGATGTAATTAATAATGCAATAAACCAATTTGAATAAAATCGACAACACATTAACAAAACAATTATAAAACTTTTTCAAAATTTGTCGCGGCAATTTTTTGACGTTTAATATATCAAATCTATGTATATAAAATTCTATATCACTCTGTGATAAAATTCAATATAAAATCTTTGTTAGTGGTTTCTAAGGAAACTAAGTTGTTTATTTATTTATTTAACTGTCTAAAAATTATTAAAACTGTTTCAAAAATTTAAATAAGCATTATTAACATGAATAATACAAGATTTGGAAATAATTCAATAAATGAAATAGAGAGTACAATTATTAAGCAAAGTATATCGCGAAATACAATGAAGACAAAAAAGTCTGCGTGGGAACAGTTTAGAATGTTTCTGGACGCACGTAATTATAGGTTAGAAAAGGATACTTCTGAACAAGTTATAGCAAAAATTCTTGAAGATTATGGTTTTAACATGGATGGAACTGATTATACTGGAGCTAGTGTGAAAACACTTTGGAATACGACTGCTCAAATGGTTCAGGAAAAATATTTTCTAGAATTTAACATCAAAATTGATCCATTTAAAGATATTACCTATAAATTTGATAGATTGCCCAGGGGTACAAAACGTAAAAAGCTTCAGGCTGAACCTGAAACCAGAAAAAGAAGTTCTAGCGCGTTTACCAAAGAAGAATTAATGGAAATGGTAGAAAGCTATTCTGAAGATAATCCTGATGAGTTACAAAAAAAGTTTTTTCATTTATGTTCGTTCGAATTAGCATGGCGTGGAAATGAAGCTGCTAATTGTGATATTAATTACTTTAAAAAAGAATATGATAATAAAGGTAATTTTACTGGCAGGGTAGAAAGTAATCCAATATTTTCCAAAACTACACAAGGAGGATCAAAAGCTTTATATGGCAGTAAGTGGCTGGTAAGATATAATGCTAACTACAATTTGTGTCCCGTTCGTTTATTTTTAAAAATTATTGAAAAAAGAGAATCCAATCTTTATCTAACAACAAGATTATTTTTAACAGTACATCCAAATTGAGAGAAAGGAATATGGTACAAAAATTCACCATTGGGAATTAATACAATTTCAAAGTGGACGAAAATATCGGCAGAATCAATTGGTATAGACACAAAAAAAATAAAAATAACCAATCATTCATATAGAGCTTCTGCAATATCTGCATTAGCAAAAGAAGGAGTTGGTGAACAAGAAGTAATTAAGCTTACAGGACATTCTTCTGCCCATTCTTTGAAACCATATTTACGATTAAATGAAGAACACCATTTCCAACTTATAGAGAACCTTCGAGAAAATAAAAATAAGAGAAGTTTCTAACTTAAATTCATCACAGGTTATGATGCAAAACAATCCCCAAAATAATGCTACAACGTACAATTATAATAATTGTACTTTTTACATAAATAAGTAATTTTTTTTCATAATGTTATTATTTTTTTGGTTTTGTATAATTGAAGTTTGCAATAAATAAAACGTTTAAACATATGATTTTTTAGTTTTTCTCTCGTGAAATAGTCATGTCGAATACCACTCAATTAAAAATTTTATAAGGTAAAATTTTCACTCTCGTGGTATTATATATGACAATACATCCGTAAGGATCCCTGTTAAAGCGCAGTTTTACTTTGACTTATGCATTCATTTGATCTCAACAGGTTGTAGTCACCCAGACGAGTTTTTGATTGTATTAGATCTTTCCAATGGTCAGATCTTCTCTTTTTCTCAGCCTTACCTATTTATTCCAATATTACATTGGGTCTTATTCCGCAAAAGGGTTCAGGCCCCCAGAAAGGTATTTCAATCCCCTTTTTGCTAGTTCATCTGCCATTTCATTTCCTTCTATTCCAGTGTGTCCTGGAATCCATTGTTCTCGCCTAGGTCATTGAGTTTGTCTAGGCATTCCCACACCATTTTGGAACTGATCACACAAAAGCTCAGTGCTTTAATGGCTGCTTGACTATCCGACATTATGATAATCCTTTGTCTCCTGTATCCTCTATCAATATTGAACTGGGCGCACTTTCTTATGGCGTGGATTTCCGCTTGAAAGATACTTGGGGTTTTTCACAAGCTTTCAGAGTGTTTGGTTCCTGGCCCGAGCACTCCTATCCCAGTTCCATCTATTGCTTTTGAGCCGTCTGTGTACCATTCAATGGCATTCTTACCAAGTCTGGTAATGGTATTTGGATCCATTCCTCCTTGTTGCTTAATTCTTTATACAATGCTAAAACTGTACACTAAATTTAATACAATAAATGATAAGCATTGACCGTCTTAAAAATCATATCACTCTCTATCTCTTTTGGTCGCGCTAGAACACAGCCAGATTATGGA
>CAJUYI010006719.1:0-13238 GCA_910591695.1 Galerucella pusilla
ATTGATCTATAAAATTATTGCACAGTGTTTGATTCTCTTTTTTATGTATTGGCAATATAATATTATTCTCCCATTCTTTGGCGATTTTTTGATTGTCCCATGCTTCCCTGCTTATAAGAAGCAGCCATTATTTTCCTTTTTCTCCTAACCATTTTATCATCTCTGGCGCTACTTCATCCTCCCCACTGGCTTTTCCTATTTTAAGTTTCTTTATAGACTCTTTCATATCTTCTCTTTGGTGTGTACGGTATTCATGTTCGTTCCCTTCCTCTTCAACTATATTTGATGTTTTCTTCTTCAAACTGTCACTAAATGTTTTTTCATAGTGTTCTTTCCAAGTCTTTAATATTTGATTTATTTCGGTCTCTAATTCGTTATCTTTTCCTTCACTTCATCGTAATCTTTTTATTGTCGTCCAAAATCTTCTATTATCTGATGCATGCATGTATCTTTGACATCTCTCTTCCAAATTTTTTCCAGGAGTTGCTTTTCGCTTTCTTAACCGCTTCCTTGACTATGTTTCTTTTCCCGTTATATATTTCCTCATCATCTTGTGTTTTTGTTTGAAGAACAAAATTCAGGAGGTATGAAATTTTTCGAGATATCACTCTTAAAAGGTGATGACTAAAATTGAATCTTGTTTCCTAGAATTTTAGTAAAGCTAGGCTGAGGCGTTAGCTAAATCTTGGTGACACTCTAGTACTAGCCCCGATATACCACGTTGTCTGTTCAAGGCTAATAGGGTTTGTCTACTGTCAGTGCAGATTGTTATGTTTTTGCCAGAAATTCCTCTTCTGGTTAGTTCTTTTGTGACAATTGAGTTCTGTTTGAACCATGCTGATATTTTTTCCCATACCCCACTCAATCCTCATGCTTAGTGCTCTTAAACTCCACATCCTGAGCCTTCTTTCGTTTTTGAGCCATCTGTATATATGCGTATTGCATTTGCAGCATCTGACCCTGAATTGAGTACAACCAAAAACATAAATGGTCCAAAGCGTTTTATCAGCTCATAAATAACAAAGTAACATTACCTGTGTTCCAAGGGGTTAACACTGTATTATTAATTTAAGCTTTAACAATTTACATCTTCTTAATTAATTTTCTTTCTTATGAATTTACAAATTTTAGAAACTTTTTACTGCTGAAATCCCATTAAAACGAGGCTCTACACCCAATTCTTTAAAAAGTTCAAGAAGGTGATCATAATTCTGAGATGCTGAAACTGTTACTGCCTTTATTCCGAAATTTCGTAATACCAAATGGGTTCATTTTAGTGTGGTATTTATTTTTTTAAGGACTTGATACTATTAGCTAGTAAATCCTTACATAAAAAAGAAGACTCCCATTCACCGCCGAGCTGTACGCTATTAAGGAAGCACTAGAACTTTGCAGATATATTGATTCTAATGTACTCATTATTACTGACTCATTAAACGCTCTACAGGGATTGAAACAAATATATCCCAATCATACTGAGCAACTGAGAAACAATGAAATGAAATATCTCTGGGTTCCATCGCATGCAGGAATCGAGGGCAATGGGAAAGTAGACCAAATAGCCAAAAATTCAATAACCAATCCCACAACTATTACTTCTTCCTTATTTTCTCTAACAGACATTAAAATCACCATCAAGGACCATATTTTTAACACCTGGCAGCAATTGTGGAACGTGAACGGCTTAAAGCTTAAAGAAATCAAACCTCGAGTGAGATCAAAGCTACCTCTTCCACGGGGAAGGAAAAACCAAATTATTATCAACCACCTACGTATTGATCATACAGCATTCACGCATCTACACCTCATCACAAAAGAAGAACCACCAAGATGTAATTGTAACATACAACTCTCCTCTAGCCATATCCTAACAAGCTTTCCACAGTATCATCAAGCCAGAACGATAGCACAATTATCTGAACAAATTGAAGATTCCCTAGTTTTAAAAATGGACAATGTGATAGGCTTCCTAAAGAACACTGATTTATTTAACAAAATTTGAAATGTATGTTTGTACTTAATATTTTTATGATATTTCACTCCCGCTAATAACCCTAGAAGACTCATTGAATTTCAACTACGGCTATTCCATTTTTGTCCAACAATATTTTAATTATTTGAATTCCCATTCTACATATCGATTAACCTGATTTATTATTTTTGATAAAGTTCTAACATAAACTTTTTGCTTTTAAAAGCAGACACGTGAATTATTCATTTTTTCGTTAATATTTACGTTTACCATGGCTTTGAATTTGACGAGTCCGCTCGTAAATATCTGATTAATCCTAGGTGATTCATCTGTATTATAATCGTAACTCTACCCAGTGTTAAGAAAGATGAATGAACAAATTCCTAAAAATGGAAACAAAATTTCGATCCACGTTGTTTAATATGTTCAGACTAATGATTAATAGCGTTTTTTTCAATACTTTGCAAATATCCAGTTTGTTTTGCAATAAAGTACGTGTGTTTACAGCTTTAAAACCGGAAAAAACTATGATTTATAAACTGACGTTCAACGGATAAACACCATTGAAGTTGAATTTTGTAACCCAACACGTTGGCCAATCTGCAACATTCTTACCCCGGCATCAACTTGCAACATTCTTACCCCGGCATCAACTTGCAGCCTCCCGGTAAACGGTAATCGGTGTCCTCTCCGGTTTGACTCAAGAGCGGCAGAAAAAGTTCATCACCGACACGTAGAGCTCTTAGGCCTCTTTCACACGGTCAGGGTGTGTGTCCGTCCGAGTTTTCACCCGTTAGCCGGACAAGTAGCAATACACAGTTTAGCATAATATGTTCTTTCACACTTTCCGGACTTTCCTGAAGTATCTAGCACCAAGCGGTCCGGATTTTCGCAGACTCCCGTGTGAAGAGAGCTCCAGGGTGCCGTCCGGCCGGGCGTGAAAGAAGCCTTAGTAGGTTACGGTATAACCCAGAGTTAGATCTTTGCCTTAACAAGTAAAAAGAGTACAAATTGATGAAGTCAGATCATCGATAAGGCCTCTCGACGTTATTTCATATTAAAACGAGAGCAATTGAACATTCGGCGCTATACTTTTATGCACCTGGAGAGTCAACTACAAACTTTGAAAACACAAAACTGTTTAGTAATATTCAAGCATAATTATGCTATATTAGCGGTCAAGATAAGAAGTTTTATCACATTTTTCTTGGTGACAATTCACAGTTATTGGAAGACTTTTCTTAACACATCATCTGCTGGACAGTTCATAGAAGACTATTCAAATAATAGCGCCAGAAAAGAAAATTGCTGGTTAAAAACAACAAATTCTTTAAAAGAGGTTAAAATGAACATGTTTCCCACATCAAACAGAAAAGCGGCATAGAAACAACAACAGAAAAGGCCATAAATCTTAGAACAAAGGGTAGGGACGTGTGCAATTTGAATACAATTCTGTTTACATTTTTCCATTTTTTCTAAAACGGCGGAACGTAGAAAAGGGGTTTTAGCGATATTCGTTTTATAGACAAAGGCGTAGAAAAAGGGTTCAAAAAGAAATTACTTGGTAGTTAATGATAGGAGTAGATACAAAAAAAAACGATAGATATTCTATCGTTACAATTTAAGTCTAACTTTGACCCAAAAATATCTTTTCGATATATATTTGTGAATAAAAAAATATATGGAAAACGCATTTCAGTGTTTAGTTGTATTTACCTCTTACCAAAAAATCTCATCCCGTATTTGTGCTTCTGAAATTGGCCGCATTTGCGGAAATGGATAAATGCACTTTTAAGTTCTTCTAGAAGATTCTGGCCATGTTAAACATCGTAAATACCCGACTAAAGTTATGACACTACAAACATTCTATGGAATACCAAACATTTGGACCATAATTCACCCATCAAACTTCCCAAAAATCAACAAAATATAATATGAAAGTTAGTTGCGATACACAAAATATTTTTTCCAATGTAAATATTATCAATATCGTCTAGTATTTCATAAAGCCATTCATATCCCTTATATATTCATTGTTATTTACCCGCATTCGTAGCTTCCATTGATAAAAATCGACATTGAAAACCTTTTTCTAGATTGGAGCTATACGTATATACGGATACCATGACAATGATGTTATTTTGATTTCCAGAATAAAAACAAAATAAAAACGAAATTCGTATACGTGCATTTCAATCAGAACTGAATCGAAGAGATATTTGTGGTTAGTGCTCATAAACGTATCGAAAATTAATTTCATTATATGAAAAATATCTTTATAATTTCTTAATAGAAGAAAAAAAAGCATTTTTTTTTTGTATTTTTCATGGAGAGAAATCTATTTTTGAGTTCTTTGGAATCAATTCCGGAAGTTCTTATTCCACTCGTTTGCTGGTACATTCAAAAAAGAGGTTTTGAAGGCGTTGACTGCATCTTCAGGAGACTGGAGCTTTTTACAAAAGTAGAGGAGTCGTTAGAACTTGGGTAGGGACAGTATGAACAACTTGCATCATTCGTCGTTAGGGGCTACGCAATAAATTAAAAGAAAAAAGATGTCCACCGAAATTGTGAAAATCGAAAAATTGGGGTATCGAGCCGTCATCAAGTATCTGTATTTGAAAGGGTTAAGAGGTGAGCAGATTCACGAAGATTTGCTTAATACCCTTGGTGATCAATGTCCTTCATTATCTCTAAGACCTAACAAGTTTCGTGTCCCAAAATCTGCTGGAAAAGTTCATGCTTCAGTTTTTTGGGATTGACATGGAGTAATCATGATTGATTTTTTGGATGAAGGTAGAACAATAATCGGAGATTACTATTCGATATTACTGACCACTCTACGGGAGAAAATTAAAGAGAAAAGCCGCGGAAAGCTATACAAAGGTATTTTGTTTTTGCAGGACAACGCCCCTGCACACAAATCTCATGTTACTATGCAAAAAATTCATGATTCAGTGTTTGAATTACTAGAACAGCCCCCTTATTCACCAAATTTGGCTCCGTCCGACTATCATCTCTTTCCTCAACTGAAAAAAAGCTTAAAAGGTCGTAAATTTTTTTACAACGAGGATATAATAAAAGTTGTGGAGGTCTGGTTTGCAGAGCAAGAAGCAACATTTTTTTTGAAAGGTCTAGAGACTGTATCCAATTAAGAGGAAAATATGTTGAGCAATAAAATATTTTGACATATGAAATTTTGTTTGGTTTTATAGTAGGCTTGGAATCTCTCATTATACATATGTATGTTCCTGCTTTAAGCTGACTTAAAGTTTGTAGACTCCGATTGACTTCAATTGTTACCATTATGTTCTTAATACCTTTCCACCTTGCTTCAGCAAAGACCAGACATTTGGTTAGAATTAGTCGAAGCATCTTAGAACTGGATCATCATATACCAGAGCATGGAGCGAGGCAACCGTAACCTTCATTCTAAAAGCTTTCTCCGGGTTATCGGACTAAATGAGCTACTAATTTTTGAGCCTCTCTTCAGAGACTAAGTAGAAGTAAGGGAGCACAATAGATCTTTGAAGTCTTAGTGAATGTCACTTGAAAATGCATTTGATCTTCCGTCAACAGAAACTTACTTCACGGATAAATAATTACTCATGTAATTTTTTTTCAATTGTGATCACATGTCGATGAACTTATGTACAGCATTTACGTTTTCCTGAACGTTTCCAAGATTAATCCTTTCGCTGGAAAATAAGTCAATGACTTGAATGTCTCGCACCTATCGAGAACAATCGACATCCGCCCACAGATCAACTAACAGCTACTTTCCAAGCGAGTCACAATACCATTTGGTTACAACCGTATTACATAATATGGAGTGGTAATCGTGCTGGCTAGACCCGTACTCCTTAGATATGTGAATAAAGTGGAACGTGTCGAGGGAACAAAACCGAATTGATCAATGAAAGAGGAAAATGGATCGGGTTAATGCGTGTTATACGGGTTTTAGAGTGATCCTTCGACAAATTGCATTCGTTCAAAATCCGCTGCTAGGAGGTTAACGGGTATAAAACAAAATTTCGTGAATTGAATTTACGGAATTGTGTTTAAGCTTTAAAATTTTTACGAATAAAAGCTTAGCAATGTACAGGGTGTTTCATTATAAATATTTAAAATGATCTTAGCCTGTTCTTTTTATACCTTCCAATATATTTTGTTCATACTTGACATATATATGTATATTGAAAAATTCTTTGCTCACTATAGAATTAAACAAAATTTCAATGTCAAAATATTTTATTACTCAACACATTCTCCTCTTAATTGGATACATTTATTACAGCGAACATGCAACGTCTCTAGACCTTAAAAAAATGTTTTTTCTTGCTCTGCAAACCAGACCTCCGCAGCTTTCATTACCTCCTCTTAGGAAGAAAATTCACGAACTTTTTTTCAGTAGAGGAAAGAGATGATAGTCGGACAGAGCCAAATCTGGTGGATAAGGGGGGTGTTCTAGTGATTCTGAATCACGAATTTTTTGCATGGCAACATGAGATTAGTGTGCAGGGGCGTTGTCTTGCAAAAGCAAAACACCTTTGGATATCTTTTCGCGTCTTTTCTCTTTAATTTTTTCTCGTAGAGTTGTCAATAATGTCGAATAGTAATCCCCGGTTATTGTTCTACCAGCAGATTTTTGGACACGAAACTTCTTAGGTCTTGAAGAGGACGAAGGACATTGATCACTAAGGGTATTAAGCATATCTTCGTAAATTTGCTTACCTCCTAACCCTTTTTAATACAGGTACTTGATGATGGCTCGATACTCATCCAATTTTTCTATTTTCACAGTTTCGGTGGACATCTTTTTCCTTTTAATTTATTTCGTAGCTCTGGTTCCTTTTTGGTCGTCCAAAACTTTAAACTGACACTTCTAATGAGTTACTGTTCGTTGCTATGGCAATGCAATATTTTGTTTATGCATGGAACTGGTCTAGGCTAACTAGATATTAATACTTCCCCCTATATTAAGATAGTGGTGAAATTTTGTGTTGCCAGAGGCGTGCGGTATGGATAAACACGTTATTTTTCCCCCCATACAATCGACATAATTCTCGTAATAATTACTAAAAGACGTTTTATTGATCCCTCCTCACTTCTATGTAAGATTATCTTCCTCTCCTGATCGTTTTTCAATATTTAATCCAGACATTTCTTCTGTCAAACTGTTCTATAGCAAAAGGCATCGCCAAATTTCGAAGATGTAATTTGGCTACCAACTAAAATCGTGGTAATTCTAATACGAAACGTCGTGCTTGGATCATCTTGGAAAATATTGGAATATACCATCTCAGATAACTGTTTAATTCATACCAATCGTCTTATTATTTCCAACAGCCAATTTATTTGCTAATATACATCTAACGTCGAAGTTATTTCCATTCCATAACAAGCAAATCAACATCGCAGAGGAGAAATCTAATTATATCGCTTATAATATTCTTGTAGTCTCCCCAGTGAGACGTTGTGCTTTGACGACATCGTTTGTAAAAGTTCATGTGTTTTCCAGCCACATTTTTTATTAGGAAGATGCTACTTTGAATTCATGGAAATTATATACATAAAGTTTGGATTATTTCGGTGAAAATGTGATTAAAAATGTATCAAGTGAAATAAATGGAATGGGGCTGATATAATGAAAGAAATTGAAGCAATTACCGGAAGCAGCAACAAATGTTTCGCTACGATGGCAGCCGGAAGGAATAAGGCGTGAAGCACCTCGGAATGGCTGGTAAAGATAGAATCCTTTGTTCTCGCCTAGTTCATTGAGTTTGTCTAGGCAGTCCCACACCATTTTGGAACTGATTACACAAGAGCTCAGTTCTTTAATGGCTGCTTGACTATCCGACATTATGATAATCCTTTGTCTTCTGTATCCTTTATCAATATTGAACTGGGCGCACTTTCTCATGGGGTTTTTCCCAAGCTTTCAGAGTTTTTGGTTCCTGGCCCGAACACTCCTATCCCAGTTCCTTCTATTGCTTTTGATCCGTCTGTGTACCATCGAATGGCATTCTTTTCAAGTCTGGTAATGGTATTTGGATCCCATTCCTCCTTGTCGCTTGATTCCGGGTAATCCACGTCATTAGAAAGTTAAATCTCACTCTATTAATTAAAGGAATCTTGAAATTACTTTGGAAATAAAGATCGTTAAAGTACTAGACTTGTACTGACAAATAATATTCGAGTGGATAGAAGAATTTTAAATCGTAAATTAAATTCTGGAGTTCGGTGCTAACTGCTCTTCAACGCTACTATAAATAATTTTACACGAGCAGAAATTGGAATTATTTGAAAACCGATATTGTAATAATTATTCACATACAATGAACTGAATCTCTAGAGTATTAAATTGGTTAGCGTAGATGCAATTGGAACTGTGCCAGGAAAACAAAACTGAATTTCAGATAACTTGCTTTCACTATTATACATTCATTATTGATGACTGATTTAATTAACACTTCCCAGGTTGTTGTTCTATCTTTTATTCAATTTAATAGTTCGGATTCTGTTGTGGAACAAATAGTTTATTTTTATTTTCAAAACAGAAATAATTATTCTGAACTGATATTTCAACCTCACTTTGAAATTATCAAAATCGAAAGAAAGTTTTATAAAGAACTAAGTCCATTTTAATTTTTTTTTCCGCTTCAACCATATTGGTTATTAGCGGTGGAACAGCGAATGATTATTTTGTACATATTAGTTGAACAATAGAATAATTATATTTCGTATAGAAGCTCAGAATCCTTTAAAAACTGTATTAGACTTTGAACACTGCACTCCTTGAACACTGCACTTGAATTGTTCGGTAGGTGATGCTGTAACCTTGCGACACTATATGCGACACTATATTAAGTTGTTAAAGTCAATAGTAAAAATTTATTATTCCTCTCATTTTCGGATACTCTCGTATACAAAATACTCCAGATAGATCGCTGCTGAATTTTTTCTATTTTCCTTCATTATTTGAGAGCTTGTATCTGAAATTTCAGCTTAAAATTTCCAGTACTATAGACTATACGATTTTTTGAATTGTTCGACTATATTTCACTCGGTAGATGATAAATACATCAATAAATATCAACTTTTTACCAAATGCATTGATAATCCTGAGGATTTGAACACGAAACAAATTAAATATATTTTTTCTACAAACGTCAAAAAATGACAAGGTTCGCGCATTGACAACAATATTACCATGACACCGTGCGCGAAGTAGTGTGCGTAATACTTACATCGCACACTGCATGTAAACTATATGGGATTTTTATATTTTAACCTTTATGTTCCTCAATCAAGCTAAAATCCAAGAAATCATTTATTTATTAATGTATAACAATAATTAGGGCTATCAAATTGTGAGAAAATTTAACACTACCTGTTTTTATTTATTATTTACAACGTTAACATTAATGGTGCAGCCAGTGCACGAAGCAATATTTATTCCTAAACCAGATAACTCAGATTCAGCTCGTGATATCGTAGTTTTGGAAGTTGAAAGACTATCCATTTTTGATTTGCAAGTAACTGCCGTAGAGGTGACAGCACTTGATCCTGAAATTTCACAGTCAAAAAATTTTATTTGTAATTTGAATTCTATTGTTGATAGAATCTTCCACGTATCCTTCGGCAAAAGTCGAAGATTTCCATCCTCCATGTCACTTCAAAACAGATATATCGGCCCCCGTATTAGCAAGGAGTGTGGCTGATGTTCTCCGAAAACAATGGCCCGTGTAGGCATCAGGATTTGGTAATTATAGGTATTTTGCTATTAAGCCAGGCATCTTTCCAATACTATTTATTCCAACAACTTGGTTAAAACATCTCTTATTTTGATACTTTAAAAACAATCGGCGACTGGTAGCATAACTTGGACAAAGAGCCGCATATTTTCGGTAACTGTCAGTATTTTCTAAATTTGAAACTGTAAAAGTTCGTTGTATATTCGTTTTTGTATCGGGTACTTTAACAATCAAAATGGAATTTTTTTCTTCTATGTCATCGATCGTCATCTTAGTGAGTTCCTAACGTCGGCAAGCACCCGAAATACCCAGTATTGAAACAATCTAAAAGGAAATCAGTAATTTAAATAACACATAAAACAATAATCAAAAATCTACCTTAACCAACAAATAGGTTTCATCATCTGCCTCTCTTATGAATCGTTCAACTTCCTCTCTAGTCAATACCTTAGATTTCTTAAGATGGTTCCAACTGACAATTTTTTCAAATATGGAACCAACTTGGTGAATCTCTTGAAACATGGAGTGTTGCTTTCGACATAGAATATATTGCCCATAACGTGGAAGACTTCAGCTTCTTAGACTTCTCTGCAAAATATGCCAACAGCACATTTTCGGATATTTTTCTGGCTTTATTTGCGAGTGGTGTGAACACTCGTTAAATTGCTGATATGCATTTTCATACTGGCGCCTCGATTTCTCCGGTAAAAGATTTGAAATTACTGAATTGGCCGCATCTGTCAAGTTAGGTGGAGTACTGCTTACTTCATCGTCGCTCGAAATTTCCATTATTTTATAGTTATGAATATCACGCACGAAATTGACGCGAATAAAAAGTCACTCCAAAATAATTATCAAGAACTGTCACTTTGAAATAATTGTCAACAAATGCCATTTCATTCCCATAGTTACAGTAATTACTTGATTTGGAAAAACATTTTAAGCCAGTTCAATACTATTTTTCATATTAAGCTAAGCATGTTACTTATATTAGAACAATATTTTTGACGTTTGTAGAAAAAATACTTTGGTGACCTCGACTAGTTCGCGAATCACCAAAGTAGCATTTCGCACACTAGATACAAAAATAACTATCAACTGTTTGTGGACGTGTCGGCTGTTTTCGTGGGTGCTTTATAAAAGGAGAAACGCTCTCATCATATTTCATCAAAATTGTCAAGACGCTAGTAATTCCACAATCATCACTTTATGATAAAAATCCTGAATCTCTCTTTATGAAGGAAACTCTTAAAGCACTTCAGTAATTTGATGACCATTCAACGGCAAAGCGACGAGCGACCAACTGTAAAAACACTTTAACTCGACGGGCAAAAAAGGAACGAACGGTATACAAAAGAATAATTCTTCGCCTTCCGAAAATAATATCGAGTTTCTTGAAAAAAGCGACATTCAATATTAGTGAGTAAATATATCAGAAGTATGAGAAAATGATGGAGAACTTTTTATCGGATGTTGTGAAAAAATTGATCGAGATAGATTAAATTTTCCAACAAAAACTAATAACTAATTCTTCCATCCGTTTTAAAAATAACATGAAAATAAACACAGATCAAAGGTTAATCTTTTTTAATATTTTTGTTACCCCAGATGGATGTTGAACAATGTAAGTAATTTTGAAGATATTAAAAACTTATATTTGTTCACTACTTTTATTGGACATTCGAAAACATTGAAAAATATAACTATAATTCAATTTCAATCCTATATTTGTCCTTTACATACATATTGGCTTAGCGCCGCTTTAAAAAGCTTCTAAATCCTTTTTTTTTTGAGGTGGATCAATCCCCTTTTCTTCCTTCATTTCCTTATATTTTTTCGGCAATCTGACGCCATTTCTTCCTATCTTTTGTTTTTTCCTTCTACTGTCTTATCCCTATGCTATTGAGGTCACTTATAACTTTCTGTAACCACGTAGCCTTAGGTCTTCCTCTCCTCCGCTTATCACAAGGTTTCCATTCCATCATTGCAAATATTGTTGACTTGCCCTCCATATGTGTCCCAACCATTTTATCATGTATCATGTGCCAATTCTACGTTTGTTCGTTTTTTATATTCATCTCCAACTTTTTTCATTCCTCAATATCATTCTCAATATCTTACGCTCTTGTATTCTCAAATCTTCCTGATATTTTTTCGTCATTGTTAACGTTTCTGATCCATACATGATTACAGGTCTTATAATTGTTTTATATACCCTCATCTTCGTCTTCTTTTCATTAGTTTGCTTCTTAACAGCTTTTTATTGGTATGGAATGCTCTATTTGTGGCTGCTATTCTTTCTTTTATTTCGGTTCCTTTGTCTCCGTCATTAGATATTGTTATACCCAAGTATTTCATTTTATCTACCTCTTGAAAATTATAATTTCCAATCTTAATATTCCTATATTCACACTTCTTTTTGATTCTCAACAGCTTTGTTTTATCCTCATTTATTTTAAGAACAATTTTTTTTCCTTCTTCCACTATTTCTTCTAGCATTTCTTCCATAATTTTCCTATTTTTTGTCACTAGCGCAACATCATCAGCGTATGCTATTAGTTGACCTCCCTTTGTTCTCAAGTTTCCTTTACTTATCTTTTTTAATACATAATCTAGGGCCAAATTGAAAAGTGTCGCTGACAATGAGTCACCCTGTTTGACTTCTTTGTTGTATTCAAATTTTTTTGTTGTTCCTTTCTGGGTTTTTATCTCCGCTACTGTTTTTGCTAAAGTCATTTTTATCAATCTTCTCAGCTTATTGCATACCCCCAATTCTTTTAATGACTTTATTAATTTATTTCTCCGGATTGAATCGAAAGCTTGCTGGAAGTCTATAAATAGAATTTCAAAATCAATATTGTATTGGTTAGCCTTTTCTATGATCTGTTTAAGTATATGTATAGCATCTGTCGTAGATCTTCCTTTCCTAAACCCATATTGGTATTATCCTGCTATCCCACCTGTCTCGTGTAATCTCCTTTGTATAATTGTTGATGTTATCTTATAAACTGTCTTAAGTAATGTAATTCCTCTGTAGTTTTTGCATATCTGTTGCCCCCCCCTTTTTTTTTTGTTTTTGTTTGTCCCTTACTTTTTGTAGAAAAAATAGTTGGGAGTAAAATTAATTTGCAACGTGGGTATCCAACCACTATATTTAATAAATAAGTTGTTGTATGTGACCTCCATCTGCATCTCTACATAATCCTAATCTAATCCAAAAATTACTGAATGCATTAATCCCTTGTCTCATTTTTGAGTTATAAATACTGCAAGCGCCAAATGTGATGGCGAGCCCGCCCACATGCGCACAAACTCAATTTCAATGTTACCTCCCACTACAGCTCTTGCAAGACATTTAAATGCTCTATACAGGGGCGTATCATTTAGTTGTCCTCCAATTCTGTTGACGTTTGGCATTGTCTGAATAATTTTTGTGGTATAGATACGACACTGACTTACCGAAATCCAATAGTTATTTAGTTGGGAGAGTCTATACCTGCATATTTATACAG
>CAJUYI010006720.1:0-13237 GCA_910591695.1 Galerucella pusilla
TTGAAAATTAACCCTGTATCTATAACAACAAAAATAACTCGTTACAATATGCTAAAATAAATGTACAACATTGTAGAATCATATTGGTGTTTATATTATCAGGACCAGCAGCATTTGAATGTATAGAAAGTATTTTTTCGTAAACCTTTAACTCATCAATTACCCCGAATTTAAAATTACCGACATTCGGCAGTTCAGTTGAGGAAAAGTGGCTTAAAATGTCAGCATCTGGATTAATGTGACCACCTATGCCATCGATGAAATGGTGATTCATAAGATCGGGATCTTGTAAGTGATCAGGATTGAGCCATCTTCAGTGCGATACCTGCAAGTAAGTAATAATAGTTGAAAATATGTAAAATAAGAAATTGGTAAAGAGTTACTTACTCATCAGGTATATGATACAAGAAACCTAATTAAAGGTCAACAACACATTAACATCACAATAATAAAATTCTTTAAAATTACATTAAATTTGAAATATTCCCCTGATTAGGGTGAACTGTCATTAACTTTTAAACATTTTTAATTTAATTTCCATATATTCGGCTACTACACGAACACGTGTTAGTAGAACGGAAATTGAAGTGACACTACTTCAATTTGAAACTAACAAATCACAAGTGACAATCTAAGTGGACACAAAACTCAAGTTATCCAAAATGAGCATAAAAATAACATTGTTATAATTATGTGTAAATGTAAATATTAAAGAAACCATTTAAATTTGAAAAAATTGTTGTAAATCTAATAATTTGATAATGTCCCAAAACAAATATGTAAATTTCCTAAATAAAATTGTGAATAATAAATTTGATATCAAGGTCTAATGAGAACCTATCAAATCATAAGATGCCGAAAAATATTAAGGGTCTAATGAGAACCCTGGCTATGTCTTTTATTTTGAATGGAATACAATATTTTTTCATTCTGAGCTTAATCCTAGGGCAGTTTTCTACAGTAAGTCCCATCTCAATATTTTATCGCACTCAATATATTTAGCTCCTTAGGAACTATTTCAGCCAATGACGATACATTAATTAGTGTTGTAACAGTTCGTCTCCTTAAACTGTCCTCAGGCCACAGCTGCTTGCAACTCTGGCACCCTACTACCACAAACGCGCCTATGCCCTTGGATGAGTATTAGTCCAGGGGGAGGGAGAAAAAGAGCGTCCGATTGAATAAGCCAGTAGACTTTTAACTAGTGCAGAGAGGAATTATAGCACCACGGAAAGAGAAGCCTTGGCCATTGTGTGGGCCATCTCGAAATTTAGACGTTACATAGAGGGATCCGAAGTCGTAGTAATTACCGACCACCAGCTCCTCAAGTGGCTATTGACCGTGAAAACGCCAACAGGGAGATTAGCTCGGTGGGCATTGCAACTCCAGGCGTACGATCTCCACACTCGCTATGCACCTGGTAGAACCAATCGAGTTGCAGATTTGCTCTCCAGACAGCCACGTGAAAATGACATGCCGAATTGCCAGATATGTAGTGTTCAGATCGACCTACCCAGTGAAACAGAGAAAGACATCCGGGAACAACAGTTGAATGATCCGGAGCTACAAATAATAATTGGAGCATTAGAAGATTTTTCCAATGATGAAAACAACCAGAAGTGGATCAATCGTGGATATTTTCTCCATAAAGGAGTGCTGTATAGATATACGGACGACCAAGAAGATAACGACGCCAGACTAGTTATCCCTAGCCAGGAGATATCTACAATTCTGAAGGCATACCACGATAGTCCAACGGCCGGACACTATGGCATCGATAAAACTACGCATCAGATCGCCACACGTTACTATTGGAATATGATGCGTCAAGACATTGCAAAACATATAGGTGCTTGCCTCGAATGTCAACGATACAAAATTTCCATCAGAAAACCTGCGGGGTTGATGTAAACAAACGTTATTAACCAGCGCTTCGAGGTTTTAGCAATAAATCTTTTGGTCCTCTTCCTGTGTCAGTCGACAATAAGAAATGGATCTTCATCATAGAAGAACTGGGTAGAACTGTTTCCGCTCTCGGAGGCTACTGCTGAAAATTGTGCCAGGACTCTAGTGGATGAGGTGTTTCTGCGCTACGGCTTACCACGCCAAATAATCAGCGACAACGGGTCCCAGTTCGTCTCCGCAGTTATGCGGCAACTTACGTTCTGTTTGGGAATTCATCAAAGTTTCATAACCTTATATCATGCTGAAGCCAATATGTTCGGACGAAAGAACAGAGACCTCAAGGCCCAATTGGGAATCCTTGTTGAACGCGATCACACGACATGGCCAGATCATCTACCTGCTATAAGATTCGCAATGAATTCTGCGAGATGTGATAGCACTAAACACTCGGCCACATTCTTGACTTTTGGAAGAGAAATGAGAACCCTCCAGGATGTCACGGATGATCTCAGTGCATTTGTAAGAAACGAAAACTTCGTTGCCGACATTACGCCAAGGTTACATCGGTTAGCTTCGTCAATTCGACTGGCTAATGAGATCACCGAACTCAAGCAAGACCATAACCAGGCGGTTCAGAACGTTAACAGACGTCCCCATGGCGTTTATAACCCTGGTAACCGCATTTGGATTGGAAGCCATTTCCTTAGCAATTCCGCCAAAGGATACGCTGCAATGAAGTCGCGGATCCCGACAAGCCCACAGTACACTTAGGAGTGTACCATTCGTCACAACTTACACCTATCCTCGGACCTCACCTGTCACACCTCCCACACCTGTTAGACCTATCCGTAAACGTGGCAGACCGAAGAAAAAGATTGTTCAGGATCCACAAGAAGACTGCGACACCCGTGATCCAGTCTCCGCCGAACAGTTATCTAGGAATACTGGTTCCTCATCAATAAGATCGAGAAACCAGAGGGGGAGATTGTAACAGTTCGTCTTCTTAAACCGTCCCTGTGTCGCATCTCTCATTCCTCAGGCCACAGCTGCTTGCAACTCTGGCACCCCACTACCACAGGCGAGACACCGCGCATTAGCATAAATCATCGGAGTCGACAAGAGACGAGATCACCAATTCATTTTACACATTTTCATCATTCTTATTCTTACCTCGGTAGAAGACAGACGTGCTTATCCTGCCTCGTAGAAGACTTTTATTTCATTTGTGTGTACTATATGTTATATTGTTCAGTAAAGTTGAATATATCCATGAAAATATTAAAGTATCATTGCCGCCCTGCTAGCCGACAAATAAATCCCAACGTTACAACCATAGATTTTAGTAATTTTTTGTTGTTCTTCAGGGTGATCCAAAATAAAGTGTTTAAGCTAGAGCACGAAGTCGTGATGTATCTAGAATATATAGCTGTTATGTTATTAGTAATCCAATTTACTCATTGAGTGATTAGTTTATCATTTACTCAATTTTTATTTAACACGTTAACTGCCACATGGGCAGCCGGCTGCCAATTAGCAAGGTTCTTACCGAGCGAAATATACCGCGTATTACGGAAACGTCTTAACGTTTTCTTCGAATATAAACCAATCTAGTGTCATCACACTAACAAATACATAACATATTTTTGATTGGTATATTGATTTAGGTAATATTTTGCATTGTAAGCCGGCTGTACAGGTGGCGTACAAGTAAAGTAAGTATTCAGAATTTGCCATTTGTACAGCCGGCGCACATGCATTATCCCTCCTACAATGCGTCAACCGCGTGGGATTTGGTGGCGCGAAAGCGAGTTGATCGTTTGTTTTCTTTGTTTGGGGCAGAGTTTGCATGCGGTTTAGTAGCTTTATAACCAATAAGTGTGTTTAGTTTATTTTATTGTAGCATTTTTAGTAATTTGTGTGCCATATTACCATATTCTTTGGGTAAGTGAGAGATTTTTAACAATTTTATCACTCAATAATACGTTTTTTGTTGTTTTTAGCAGTTTCAAGGAATATGGAAAGTAATAAGAGGCCATTGAGTGACCAACAGCTATTGGAAGAAGCTGAAAATGCTTTTTTGGAGCCAGAAAACAGCGAAGTCGACGAGGATTTTGGCAGTGATGATAGCGTCATAGATCCAGACTTTCAGGACCATTCTTCCAGCTCTTCAGAAGACGCTGAATCCGAAGAAGAGTTGAGTAATGATGTTGCTAATCCTGGAAATAATGTGACAGTAACATCTGAATGGAAAGAAGTAACTGGAAATAGTCAGGCATTCTTTGAATTTATTGAAAATGAAGGTATAAACCCAAACTTAGTTGCAAGTGATTTCACAGAATTGGATGCTTTTTCCCTGTTCGTAACGGAAGATTTGTTAGAAACAATGGTTATAGAAACAAATCGAAATGCACAACAGGTATTATCAAAATTAGGTAGACCAAAATTCAAAAGCCGACTGTCACTTTGGAAACCAGTGACTGTACCGGAAATGAGGAAATTTCTAGGAATTGTACTATATATGGGTTTGGTGCGTTACCCGAAGATTGAGGCTTACTGGAGTACACATCCTATGTATAAGAATAACCTCATTCCAAATATAATGCCAAGAAACAGATTTCAATCTCTTTTACGCTTTTGGCATTTTTCAAATAATGAAGATATGGCAGCCGAAGAAAATCGTCCTCATAAAATTGAGCCACTAATCTGTCACTTCAATTTGAGATATAAAGTGATTGCAGTTGATGAAAGCATGGTCCCCTTTCGTGGCCGACTAAAGTTTAGACAGTATATTCCTGGTAAAAGCCATAAATATGGCATTAAGCTTTTTAAGATGTGCGATCAAAAAGGATATACTTATTCATTCTCTATTTATCAAGGCAAGGGGACAGATCAGGAAGGATCTCTCCCAACAAGTACGGTGATGAATCTGTGTAAGGAATATTTGGATAAAGGAAGGGTCGTCGTAAACGACAATTTCTATACTAGCATTCCTCTCGCAAAGCAGCTTTTAAGTCGAAAAACTCACTCCGTTGGGACCCTGAGAAAAAATAGAAAAGGTCTACCGAAGGAAGTTGTCTCATCAAAACTAATAAAAGGGAAAATATTAGGTAGAGAAAATGAAAACGGAATTGTAGTCTCTAAATGGAAAGATAAGAGAGATGTTTTAATGCTCTCTACTTGTCACACTTTGGACGTTGTATATACAGGAAAACTAAACAGAAAGCGCGAAGAAATAAAAAAACCTGAGTGCATTATTGATTATAACGCCGGAAAAAACGGGAATCGACTTGTCCGACCAATTGGCCGCATACCCTTCTCCTGTCCGAAAATCGGTTCGATGGTACCATAAAGTTGCCATCGAATTATTGATGGGGACATCTGTGGTTAATGCCTTAGTTGTATACAAAGCGATGCATCAATCATCAAAAATATCTGTTACAAAATTTCGGGAAGCTTTGGTGGAGTCGCTTTTGGAAATTTCCCGTGAACGCGAAGTACCACAACAGGATAAGAAGCGAAAAAAAATACAGCACGAAATGAAAGAGACTGAAGAGAAGTGCAAAAGGAATAGAAAAGTTAGAAAAAGATGTACATACTGTTACAAGAAACTAGCGGCGCAGAAAAATTGGAAAGTAGCATCAAACGCAGCAAAAAGAGTATCTACTTATTGCGACACCTGTGTTGAAAAACCTTTTATTTGTATTCAGTGGGTGCTTTCCTGATTATTTTTGAGTGAGTTTATGTAATCAGTTTAACGATGTGTACCAAATAATAAATTAAAAACGTTGTTTCAATTATAATTAACTTTTTTTCACATTCGCATGATCCGATTGCCAAACCAATGGTGCACATGATTACTTGTACGCCGAACAGCAATTCTAAACAGGGAATTAAACCTAACCTGGAGCACCGGCGTACAATTTATGTTAAACACAGACCTGCTCTTGTACGCCGGCGCTCCAGGTGGCATGACAATGATATAGACAGTTGGCCGCCGGCTGTACAGGATGTCATCTTGACAATTCCTATAAATTCTTTGCGGCAGTTAACGTGTTAAGATATAGTAATCCTCAACAAACAGTATGTACCTATATCTACGGATTCAAAAGATTAGCGAAACTACTGAAACCACTTTCTAGCAAACTTTCTTCTTTCACATACTGTGTAAAGGTGTAGAGCAGCCGAATTACAAAAGCATTGTTTTCTGTTTTTCAGGCGTCAGTAATTTCAAAATCACACTATCAAAAGTGGAAGATTCAGCTCACTTCCGAAAAAGGTATGTAAATATTTTTTGTTTTCAGTAAAAAAATATGGATATACGATGAAGATGGAACAGGTTCATTAAACTAAAACGAAAAAAAAGACAATGCTCGTTAATTTGGAAATTTATAATTAAAAACATTCGAACCCAAAGTTAACTTTCTCCATCCCTTTAATTTTTCTAATAAAGTGGGTCATCTACCTACATACCTCATTTGAGTGGATGGAAGTCTCTTATCTCTAGTTTTTCTTATTTTTCCCATTTCATCGTGTCTTTTTTTATATTAAATTGTATTCTGTATTCTACTTTTGTTTACATTTTTTTGATCCTGGCGAAAGATTTGTAAAAATGAGCTCGACAAAATTGAAACAGAGAAACTTACCAAATAGAAAATTCACTGCAGTAACAACAGTTTATATTCTTCGTCGCCGTTAGTCTTAGAAGAGTTAAATACTTTCAAAACGGTTGAACATCCAGTAAATCAAAATATTGATTGCGATCAAGTTCAGTTAATCAATTCCCATAACGACTTAAAATTATTAGGATCAAATATTAACTTAAGTATAAACGATAGCGATATTGTAAACAATTTTTGTTCTTCATCTAATTTGAATTTAAATTTATTGAATGATACTGAAAATATCTTGGCCTTGGATACAAGTGAAAAGGATACCTCAAATAACATTTTTTGTTCTGAATCGATAATGTCATTAGAAGAATCAAATGCTAACATACAAGCTGAACAGCAAGAATTGAATATGTTAACAGGCAGAGTTAAATGTGTCTGAGAAGTTAAGATTAAATATGAATTATCTAGATTTAGATATAGGTAAGTCTGAAACAGAAATATCCAAAGCCACTTTGAGTCTTGTGCCAACAACACAATCAGATATAACTTACGCTGAAACATTTGATACAAGTATTTCCAATATGTTGACATCCACACAAAATCTTTCAGTTATTGATACAAGCAATAAAGAATCTCCCAACTCATATATTTCGACATCAGTATCGTCCATACAGTTGAATACTGGTATAAACGAGCAACAAGGAGAGAACATGATATCCAAGATAATCGAAAAAAAATTCAGAAAATTGCAATCAAGAGCTGTCCTCTTCTCCACCTCTGATATATGCGGATTTAAAGACTGTTGACTTTCATCAAATAAACGAATTAATATCCAGTGATAATTCCAAAGTAAATACAGAACGTCCAATTAGCTTTATGGAAACGTCTGACCCATATTCGTTCAATGCTTCCAGTGACGATCACGTTCCGTCTACATCCAATGTATCTTCTGAGTCAGATATTTCAGAAAACGCGATAAATAATGAAAATAAGCCGTATAGTTGTAAGAAAGGTGAAATGAAAGAGATAGATGAAAAATCATGTAATACACTATTAACTTTGAACAAAGCACCAGTTATGAGTGAAAAATGTGTCCTAAACAATGGAGCAAAAAAAGAGATAAAACAGAATATTTGTAGCAAAGATGAATCGGACAAGCGCAAATCTCTAAAAAAGAGGGTATGTGAAGTTGAAGCAAACAATTTGAAAATCAGCAAGATATTATGGGGTGATAAGAGGAGAAAATGGGACAAAAGATTTTTATGTACTTTTTGCAATGAAACATTTACCCAGCTCCCTAAACATTGGTATAGGAAACATTCAAATGAAGTTGAGGTAGCAAGGATTTCAAGTCTCGAAAAGAATACGAATGAAAGAAATTGGAGTAATTTGATGTATTAACCCACTTTGGAGCCACGCTCTACCAGTATGCGCAGCGACGCCTTGAACAAACGCACTGTTGTCCAAGACGGTAGACTGTAGTGAAGTTCTTTTATTCTAATCAAACCCAAATGAATAATAGGGTGAAATAAAATACTCTATGGGATAAAGAGTATCTATTACTACTGCAAACAGTGGGTTGTAAGGCCACAGCATGCAATCCCTACCGGCTACTTGCCTTTACAAAGTTTAAATTAAAACAATCACTTAAAATTACAATCTACAACCTACAATTAATGCTTGTGCATTTTTGGAAACTCTGGTCCTCTGAATATTTAAGCAGCCTGCAGCAAAGGCATAAATGGCTAAAGCATTCCGATAACATTAAACCTGAAACCAGAGTTTTATTGAAGGAAGATAATAACTCTCCGATGAATTGGAAGTTAGCAAGAGTAGCTGCTGTACATCCTGGCCAAGACAGATTAGTGAGGGTGATCTCTGTAAAAACGCTCAATGGACTTACTAAACGTTCTGTGCATCAAGTGTGGCCTCTGCCTAATTTGATAAAACATTGGAATTTTAATTGTTTAGAAAGGCAGTGCCTTCCAAGGAGGGGTCTATGTTTGGAATCATTCCTGAACATGCGCATATGATGGCTCTCTAACCGTTTCGGGTGTGGGACTAATTTTGTGACCAAGGGACACAGACAGACTTTAATGTACTTCTTAGAATAACACACGTGTTTCTTTGTTAAGCCAAAAAAGGCAATAATTTCTTGTAACTTCATTAAATAAATAGTTTACAGTCCACTAACATCTTTACTGCGTCTATATTGATATAATTTAAAAGTATTAGTTTAAACAAGGGGTATGAATTATCAACCCGGAGTGTGTGAGGTGGAGTGAAAATTACCCGAACACTTTTAAACATGCGTTACTCGGTTATGTCTGTACTTATGTTTTCACTCCTTTCAATAGCTGGAGATGCCAGCGTCTAGACTACGACGACAGTTGTTGTTTCGCTGTAAGAGAGTGTGCATCTTAGTTACGTGCAATAAAAGGGCCGCGTTGGTGATAATAACCCTACCACATATTTTGTGTTATAATTTTAGATTCACTTGGGTCATTGTCACCCCACCACACTGGGTATAATTTCGTTTTTATCAAGGTTAGTTATTTGATTTTTTGTTATTCTTTTTCCATTATTTTCATTTCTCAATGGTTTTTCTATTTTCATTATTGTTCAGGTTAAAATGTACAGCTACAAAAAGGAGCAGAAAAGGCTTCAAACTTTGTGGGGAGAGTTGCAAAGTGATAAGGAACCGGTTGACACCAGCGATTCTAAAGAGGAAGACTTTGTACACCACAGTTCACATGAATCTGAGTCCAAGCAAGAATATGGAGTAGACGCAATCACAAAGGCGGGAATGTAAGCAGTTTCTCTCGCAGGAGATGAAGTTACGGTTGAAGAACGTGATCTGTTAGGTAAGGTGAAAATGAATATCCAATACCTGAGTATTTCGATTTTTTTATTATAGATAATATTCAGTACAAAAGAGAGAGCATTTCCTGTGATATAGGAGGTGACGAGAAACGACAATGTTATTTTGGCAGAGATAAGAAGACTGAATGGAAGAAATGGTGTTCTACTCCTTCTGTAAGAACAAGAGCTGAGAATATTGATACGTTTCACTTTTAGCTAAACGCGAGGGCATTATTAGAGCAAAGGAAATTCTATGTTATAGTTGCCGTTTGTTGTTATTCAGACTTTACCCTGTATATCATTGTAATATCGCGGAACGTAAGGTGGGAGTGTATGACATCGAGTAAAAAGATGAATATAATATATATATAATTGCATACTAGGTTTAATGTACCTTTGTATCTACAGAACAAACTCTTGTAAACACTTGATTTCTCAATAACATATTTGTTTACTTCCATTAGTACCCTACTAAAATTTAGATGACAGTATGATCGATTTTAATGAATTGTTAGTTGGATTAAATACCAATCGATTTCTCGTTCGAGATATCGCTTGTTTCGTTGACATTATAGAATGCCGGTTAATTGCACGCGAGACCTGTCGAGCAAGGATGTTGTAGATTCCTCTCGTACCCGCTATTGTCCTAGAGTACGTAGGGGTGAATGTACGGTATCCGCCAAAATAAACAGTACCGGAACAGAGAGTGCTGTGGAGTTGTTTATGTAATATGGATTTGTCATATTTGACTTAATTGTCATTAGTTGATATATTAATAGTACGCTGCAGTTAAATTTGATTTAAAAATGGTTCTAACAACGGAAAAAAAAGTTTTTTTGGTAGAGCATTATTTTCGTACATACGGAAAAGGACGTAATGATAGGTAATCAGAATCCACTTACTGTCAACCAAGAGCGTTATAGAAAAAAAATTATTATACCTTTTGTGAGAGATCTAAATAACTTTTGCCGTGCACGAAATCTACAGTTTCGCACACAATGGTTCCAACAAGATGGTGATAGACTTACTCCGTCAGCATTTCGATAATAGAATAATTTCTCGGGGAACAGACTTCGAATATCCTTCTCATTCACCTGATCTGACGCCACCTGACGCATACAGGCCATAATAATTCTTGTTATCAAATTTGGTTGAAAAATATAGTTTTCACCCTACGGGGGATGTCCAATTGGTAACTAATAATTTCCCGGATAGTTTGAGGAATATCTTGAAGGATTTTTGGAGTATTTAGACCCGTGGAAATACCATATGATGGGATTATTGAAATTATGACCTGTGCCGGAAGCCATTTTGCTGTTGGAGCTTGGCAAGTTCAGAAGTAATGTACTGCAAGTACTTGAAGAACCTTTCAATCAATACTTAAAACCATTCAATCAGAGTGTTTTATTTGACTCGTCAATGAGCGTAGTTTGTTCCTAGAAATCTCTTATGGATTTGTCTTTTTTTATACATAAATGTCTAATGTCGTTGTTGAGATCAAAGTAGGCCTGTACCACTTGATTGCTTGATTGCTAACACCTGTACCAGAGATTGAATCTCGATCTGGCCAATCGGTAAGCATGCCTTTTGATAAATTTCTGTCCTTATTCATTGGGAGTTATGGCAGGTGACATGTCAGTTTTTTTTTGTTGTTGTTCCTTTTTGTATATTTGTTGGTACTGAGGAATAAGTGGCATACTTATTACCTTAGAGACCAATTTTAGTAAATTAGTATGGGGTTAAATGGAGTGTAAGGATTATCTTGATTTATTTTATTTATATAGGTGGATATACGAGGCATACAGGAAAGGTACAATAGTACTGTATGAAGCTATTACTGGTACTGTCCAGTATTACTGATACGTTCAGTAAAGAGTATGTGGTGTGACCTTGTTTGGACTTGGTACATACCCGATATGTGTAGTACGTAGTTGCTGAGGACTCATTAGTTCTTTGTTTCATTTTAGAGATTCCTATTCAGATTCAGATTCGGATTCGAATTCGAGTTCCAGTTTCCAGACGCCGGATTCTAGATTCCATATTCAATATTTCATTTGCCGATTCCATTTACTAAGTTCTATGAAATTTAACTATTGATTTGTTTTGGTGAACCAGAGGTCCTGTTCTGGAATGTTGTGTATAATCCAAAGCCAGTGTACAACCATATGCACTCTTCTGGCATAATCGAAGGGTGGCAGATATTCTGTTGAGACGAACTAGTTATCGCCCATCGGTGGAAGTCGGAGTTCGTCGTCACAAGTAGTCTCATCGTTCTATCACGCAAGTTTTTAATCATTTATCATAAACTTTGTACATAACATTATCACACTGTTATTGTAATATTAAGTAAATTGGGGGAGTATTGTGCTACAGTGGTTTTACTTACTATTTGTGAATGGTTATGCCATTTATCATTGGCAGATAACAAACTCATGTATTATTTACTACCAATGCTTACACCTAACGCGGGATATCCCTATATTTATATATATATTTTTTTAAAGTAACATAGTGTCATTATTAACTAGTGATTAATTGATTTTATGATAAATTGAAGTAACTTGTGGTCACGTATGAGCTCATATGTCATCTCTATGCATTGGTGTAGATTTAACTTATTATTTTATGTCGCTATTATTTAAGGTATAACATGCATTATAGGTTGCATACTGTGCAGGATTGTTGCACTGCATAAGCATATTTTTGCTAATTGATTGAATTTGTACGTTATCGGAAATCAACTGTTTGCCAGAGATGGTATGATTTTTTTTAGTATTTATTAATTTGGTTAGATAGGAATTGCTGGAACTCACCGTAGTACCATACTCGATGTACCTAGCGATCAGTCACCTCCATCCAATTTTAATAGTTGGAATATTATAATTTTTAGTTGGGATTTTACTTTGGGTTTTTATAGGTGGATTTTATGAGTGGGATTATATAAGTAGGGAATTCGAGCGTGGAATTTCATAAGCTGAGGATTTTATCACTAAGGAATTTCATGGGTGCGATATAACTTTTACTCATTGGGAGAAGAGTGTATGAATATCATCTTCATTTTTTTTTTATTGTGATAAATCAATTGTGATCAAATTACACACCTGGTAGTCTGTGTCAATAAATTGTAACTTGGGGAATTGAACATCTGACTTTTATATCCTCACCTATTGTTGAGATTCCGCTAAGAAATCTCAACTTAGGATTATTTCTACTACGGCCCTGGTAGCGGTCCATCCAACCTACCACTATTAACCGCTCATATTCAAACTATTTCTTCCACTCTACGCGAAGCGCGCTCTTTCATAACCAATTACGTCTCATCCCACCTTTCCCACTCCTAATAACTGACCCCTCTATTTTCAATACCTTAGAAACCGTTGTTGATTCTTAACCTTTGAAGTGATATCATGTAACAATTAAAGTGAAGTGATTATTCTAATAATATTGGCGCAATGCCGTTTTTGTTATAACAGTTTGTATACAATAATACAATGAGTGTGTGATAAAATGGAACCTGTAAGTAAGACCTTTTTAATTGAATAAATCGTCTATCGTCTTATGCATCCTCAATAATTGAAAGAGCACCGTTGCCAGATGTAGTAGTTAGCTATTCAACAATTCAACCCAAATCTTCAGAAATTCAATGGATTTACTGTATCTAGCGGTTTCATTCCACACTCCTCTGACATTCAAAATATATTATATTGTATTTAATTATCAACTATGAATGGTATGTGACAAATTTTATACATCCACAAACTCAACCAACGACCTGTCAATTTCCTGTCACATTCCCAACTTAAATTTATTTGAAAATCACTCAAAAAATAACACTTCACGCAACGCAAAGGTAAGCTTCC
>CAJUYI010006721.1:0-13234 GCA_910591695.1 Galerucella pusilla
GAATAAACCACGAATTCTTTTGAAGAACAAAGGTTGATATTTAATAAATAAATTCTAAAAACTCTTCTCTACTCCAAAAGTAATTACAAAATACACAGACATATCACCCTGTATTCATAAAATAATTCCGATATAAATCATAGTGGAGTATTTTTATTAAAACTTGATAAATTCATTGCAGTAATAATAAATTATATTTTCAGGTTTAATAATAAAAAACTTGAAAAATAAATATTTCCTTGGTTCTTTACTAAATATTTAGAAAATTATAACTGTATTTTAATAAACTTTATACATCCATCACATTTCTTGACTTGACTTGACTTTAAACTTTAAAGTACCTATATTTTGAAGCTTCTGATTGTAGTATTCTTAGCTTTTCAAAATAATCCCACCACTTTTAAATAAACAAACTTACCATATACCAAAATTGATTCATATTAAACCACTTTCCACATCACTTCTTAAAATTTTACCAAATTTTTCCAAAAACCAATCACCCGAAACCCGGCGTTTTTATTTTTTTCTGTCTAAACGAGACGATGAAATACCGACACTTCTCGAGGCACTACGATACCTTTAATGCATCTCTGAATGCTCTTCCGCGTTTTCCAGGAATATTGCCCTACGTCGACGTCGTGATAAAGCGTCTATGGAAAGCAGTTTTGATAAGCTAACGCCGAAGGGTGATATGAAACGTGCGCAATGTGGGAGTATCGATTTTGCATCTGGAATAGAGGTGTGGAGTAGCGCGATAACAATATAACCAAAAAATATTAATAAAGGACAATGAAAATGAGTATTTTGGGCTAATTGTTTTCTCCGTTGATTGTGTACCTATTAAATTATTCTGAACGTCAACAAGTTTCAAATATGGCAATTAGTTCTGGTACAGCGGTTAATCTATACTGAATTTTCATTTGGACTTGTGCTTTTGCTGCAAGTAATATCAATTGTAATATAAATTTACTTTTAAAATAAGGAGAATGTAAAAACGATTTCAAAAAGTTTTGTAACATTTGGGATGAATACATTGCTCATCCAAAAAGCTCGCTTAAAGAGATTGATGAATACTTACCTAGTATATTCTGTAACAAGGTTAGAATGAAAATTCGTGGAAAGTTCCAAGCGTAAGCCGAAGAACAGCGTGAGGAACCAAGAGCATGAATTTTCATTTTAGCCGAGTAGCAGACTATACTTTCTCCACGATCAAAGATTTTAAATATATATATATTTTTTCAAATGGAAATGAACAAAAGATAATTTATAATACACAACTCAATCACAATTATATTAGGTGAACATACACTCAATAATTCAAGAAACATTCTACTTTGTATCCATTGTTAGTTTCATATTACGTCATTTGACCATTTACTAAACGTCTAACGAAAAGGAAAGTCGGGAAAGGTCGCAATTATGTGTGGAAAAAGGGAGTCCTGTCCAAATAGGTAGTATTCGGGTATAGATTAGGTCGCTCAACAAAGCCTATCATGTTGGCATGTAACTGATTTGGCCGCCAGTGTTTGATTCACGAATTTATTTGAGAAGAACAAATTCTGATACAATTTTAAAGCTGTGTTGCACTTGTGTTGCTGTAAAGGAAAATAATAAATGGCATCATTTTTTCTTCCGCTTTCGCGTTTGTTTTTTGCCACAATATTTATCAAAAAACTGAACTGCGCTAGGATATTTGTTTTACTGGTAATAAAGATGTGTATATTATACTGTTCATAATTTGCATGACTCAAACTAAGGCAGCAAATTGTTAGTTAGAAATACTTCATCTATATTTGGTCGACTTTCAAAGACTGCCACATTTCTTCCAAACTGACGTAAATAAGTTATGGTTAGTTGTGGACAAAGTCACAATCTCATCACTTAAAACGTAGCTGGTTTGCTCAACGTTAATGAATTTTGAATTTGGTCGAATAGGTACATACAAAGTCAGTGCCGACATCAAAACTACTCGAATTTCCGTTCCCCATTTATGTGCAACTTCCAAATGCTGCTTGGGTACAGTGCTCCATCTAGATCATTCTAAAACACATGATTTTCACAGGTCGATGATATCATTTTGAAGGGCAAGTGCAACCAATCAGTTGGGATTGAGCCTTGTGTGTTTTGGCATGTCAGTTGATTGTGTTTAAATTCAATTTAATGATAATTAAAATGTCAGACGACAAAAAAAGCAATCGACGGAAGTTATGTGATTCCAACGGAAGTTAAGAGCAAAAGATTCAGGTGTTCGGAGGGTTAAAATAGCCGGAAATCAAAAAAGGATACCTCATCTTCTGCTCCCCGCATTCTACACTCAACAATACTACAAAACAATGTAATTTCACATACTTTTCAAAAACCTATTACTGATGAGAGTCTAAATATCATCCGTTGTTTTACCCAACTGTAAAACAATAAAAACTAAATGGGGTATGACATCTGTCCATCTGACTCCAAAGCTCCAGTCTGTATCTACTAATCCTGGAGTCCTGTCGGTCTGACAGTATTCACCATTTCAGGAAGATCGTAGCTATTTGTCTTGGGATTCAAATTTGTCTAAGCAGCAGGTGAAACCTTTGAAGTCTGGATGAAGGTAGTGAACTTTTCTTTATAAATTCATAAAAAATATAAATGAACATTTTTATTGTGGAGATTCAAAAGTTAATATCGTTTTAAGGAAAGAAAATTATTTTATGTCATACTAGTTCATTGTTGTGTTTTTATTGCTTAGTTACCAACTATCTAATGTCGTTCTTTATGGCCCGCGCGGGCATAAAGAGAAATAATTTTTTGTTCAACTTATTTAATAACCATGTCGTAAGCTTCTATAGACTTTTTTGGCAACAGATCTACAGTTGCTTTCTTTGCTTTTTCAATAATTTCGTCAGGAATTCCAAATTTTCGTTCATTTTGACTTCTAACTTTGGCACATATAAAACTTATTGTGATATTATGACATTTACGTGTGTCAACATTCACCTATTAATTCAAACCGGATTTTTTAAAACACTGATTTGTATTGAGATTGGATTGCAATAACGAACTAGTATGACATAAAAGTTAGTATGTACCGCAGGCATAAACAGATGTATATACCCCCGGGCAACGTCGCCCTCAGGGCATAAACATCTATTTATACCCTTGGTACATAAATAACTATTAGAAACAGTGACCAAAAAAAAAATCTTGCTTCAGTAAAAAAAAAGTTGAAAAATCCTGCCAGCGTCCGATTGAACAAAATTCCAAAAAAAGTGCAAATTGTCTGGCGTATGAGAAAAGATCATAAAAAAAATAGCGGTTCCATTATATCCCATCTCTATTATAAGTCGGAAGTCACACACAAGGTGTTTTATGCGTTTGGTGCATTTACTCCATTTATTATTCGTACCAGTTCGAGTGTGTTCGTCGTATTTTTATTAGTGGTATTAGAGGGTGCATGTGAATGTATTTGTTTGAGGATATTCTGGCTATTTTCTAAGCCTTTAATAGTATAATTGTCGTTAATGTAACGGAACGAAGAACCAATTTAGCTCGGATGCGGGTTATTTAAAAAAAATTATGTGCACCTGAACAACGAAAAATATTTATTTTTTTTATTATTTATTTTTTCACGGGCAAGCCCAATTCACATGTAAATATACAATGTTAAAATGCTCTAGAAACCAAAACAAAGAAAAAAAAAATAAAAGAAAAAAAAGAGTAAGTGACAGGTATAAAATTTATGTATAAAATAGTGAAAGCAAAAACCGAAAATACAGTAAAAATCACAGAGTTAAAAAAAGTAAGAAGAGTGATAACACCATAACATCAATCGACAATAAAAAATTCGGAAATATCAGTTTAAGCTCTAGCAGATGTTTTTCAACTTGAAAGTTGACACATTAAAATTTGAAATGTCCTCAATAGAGTTAGCTAATCTAAGTGTCCTATGGAGTAAACTATTCATTGCATAGTTGTACCTATGAAAAGAAACATGAAAGGTTTGCACCTGCCTAGTTACACGAGGAGGAACAGCTAAATATATTTTAGAGAGAAGCTACACTGTGAAAAATTTTAAAATGAAAAATAAGTTAGAATAATTGTTTCTCCACAAACCAGATCCTTCAAACACCTGTCAAATTCAGATCCAAGAACATTATTCTTCCTAATTATTTCACCTCTTGTCGTTTTTGCTTTTTATTTTGCGTGTTTTCTCCATCCAGTCACAAACTTCCTTTTCTTTACACATTAGCAGTTTTCAATCAACAATTTTGAATTTAAAATACTTTTCCACAGTTTGGTTGACAATTTTGGTCCAAATTTAATAATCGAACCTAAATCTTCCTGGTCATACATTGTAACTTTCTCTTTTATTTCGTATTTGCAATTCCCATTCCTCTTCACTTGTGTGTGTTTTTATAACAAAATTCTATCTTTTAAGATTGATATTATTATGGGACTTATGAGCGTCTGGAAGACTATCCACTAACACTTTTGAAGATCTATTGTGTGTACCCTCATATTCTGCTAGATACCCATCCTTATTATTGTTAGATTACATAAGGTCAGACCTTAACTCTTCCGCTTATTTTTGGGGAGTTGTGGTTCTTCTTCCGGTAACGCCAAAAACCTAAGCCTCATCTTCATGACAAATCTGCGTATATTTGTGTCTGTCAATCCGTATTGTTCATGTGTTTGTTGAATCTACAGTATCCTGCCAAGAGCACATGCAAGATTTTGGTTGATAGCCAATTTTGACTATGTTTCTTTCCCGGTTCCACAGAAAGATATTGACCAATTGGAGCACATTGTACATAATTTTTCGATTTATTTCACGTATTAAATCAATTTTTCTATTGACCATCATAATTTTTTCGTTTGGCAAAGATAACACTTGCTTCTTCATTTGTTTTCCTTGACTAATCTAAATCTAGTACCTTTGTTCCATAGTTGAAGGATAAAAATAATAATTCCATAGTTGAGGGATGAAAAATTGCATAGTTTTTCTTATACCTACAATATATAACTTCCTTCTATCAAGTAGGTACTTTTTGCAAATTGAATATTGTGTTGATTTACTCATCAGATTTTATGTAGTGTAATTTCCTCGATACACATTGCAATGCAACAGACTAACTTAAGAAGATCAAATGTCTAAATCCCTTTCAATCTATTAGTTTGAATCCCTTTAGGAAAACATCTTAATTGAAAAGTTTTTGTCTTCGAATGAAGTTTCAATTTGACGTGGGATATGGAAACCACAAACAATAATACCCTGGATTAAACTTGGGTTTTATTTATGTCTACTTCTATACTAAAGACACAAAGACTAATTGTACTTCCTCAACTAGACGTTGTCGAAGGGAAATAAGAAGGGTGTCACTAATAGGAGAATCCAGACAGTTAAAAGTAATACATCAAAAAGTTTGATTTTCAATGCAAACACTAAATTTTGAAATTTAATTATTGCTAGTTAATGATGTATACTATGTATATAGATACTCTTATAAGATTAGGGTCATCTTGAAGTTGATAAAGTTTCCAAGACTCCAATCTAGTTATCGTACACTGTCCCTATTCAAAGATGGCTATTTGGCTAATCAGTACAGTTAATGGGAATTGATTTGTTTATTTGCCGTAAAAATCTGACGACTACATTTTTGATACATGTTTCAAAAAGTTTATGAAAACACTCCTGGATGCGTCTAGAACATTCTATGGTGTGTATGAACATTTTTTTGCTTGCAGCACTTCGGGAGAGAAAATTTTTTTGGAAACATAATTTTGAATATTGATCTGAAATATCGAAAACTTTATCTTTTTCAAGTACATTTAGTTTCGACTGTACTCTACATCTTGATGAAATTTTCAACTTCTTCAGTCAAACGATACACTAAGCAGAGTAGGGAGATAAATTTAATCATTCGAGAATTTGCCCCGATACCCCAGGGAAGATATATGGTTATGTTATTTCCTTTTTGGCTACGGTTTCGAGGTTCGGGATAATATTTAACTTGATTGGATGGTAAACGTTGTTTGAATAACCTGCTACGTGGATAAATACATAATTGATGTTTATAAAAATGCTATTAATTACCATGCTGACATACGCCTTAGATGTCGAATTTAACACACCTCACGACATAACATGGGCTGAAAAGTCCCGTACCAAAACAAAATTAGTTTTATTCATCAACGTAATTTCCATCAAGAACAACGCAATCATTCCAGCGCCACTCTAACATTTCAATACCACTTTTGTAGAACGATTTTTTGTCTCAAAATATGCCTCAGTTTTAGCGATTATGTCATTATTCCAGCAGAATTTCTTACTGGCGAGTATTTAGTCATGCGAACAGCCAGTAGCCGCTGGGGGCCAAATCTGGCGAATACGGTGAATGTGGGAGTAATTCGAAGCTCAATTCATGTAGTTTTGGCATTTTGATTGACTTGTGACACAGTGCGTTGTCTTGACGAAGCAAAATTTTTTCTTTGCTATCTGCGCACATTTCTTTGCAATGTTGGCCTTCAAACGCTCGAATAACGCTGTATAATATCCACTTTTGAAGATAGTCGATGAATATCACATCCCAAAATACCAAGACCATAACCTTTCCAGCTGACTGTTGTGCTTTTGGGTGCTTTGAACAAGGTTCACCAGCTGTTGTCTACGCAGATGATGATCGTTTTGATTCTGGAGTTAGGTAATTGATCCATGCTTCATCCATTGTCACATAACGACGCGAAAATTCCGGTTTGTTACGCTTAAACATGGTCAAACACTGCTCAGAAGCAACAACATTTTCTTGTTTTTTTGTCAACAGTGAGCAAACGCGGCTCCCACTTTAAACAGAGCTTCCTCATAGTCACTTGGTGATGCAATATAAAGTCAACACGTTCTCTTGATATCTTTACAAAGTCAGCTAGCTCACGTAAAATTAATGGTTTTGAAAATAACCAAAGTAGCGTAACTCTTAGCACAATAGCTCACGAAGTACCTAATCTATATAATATCATGAAATTTTGACAGCTTTCTTTTTAAGGGTAGTACTAAATGAAAAACAGGCCATTGCAATGAAACTAACGCCATCTATGTGTCAGGCACAGGATCTTTCAGTCGCATTGTGTAGAATTAACACCCTATATCTAGAATTTATACATATCAAGATATTAATCTTTTTAATAAACAATTGCCAGGTGCAGGTCTATATATTAAAAATTCTGTTTTAAAATCCCCAATACCAAATAAAAACCGTCCTGTCGGGTTGACGGGTTGACTAACTAGTAGGATGATCAAGGTAATTGTTGATATATCGAAAACTTCTTTTTTTTGTATTCACGGTTGTTAAGAAAATGATGAAAGTTCAAGTTTAAAAATGTTAAATGTCTCAATTTTTATATGGAACAATCATATTTTTATTGTCTGTATGTTCCTTTTGGTTCATATATTATTCTTTTTGTTATTTGTTGGGAAATTAAACCACAATATTTTTTGTATTTTCATTTTAACAATCAGGAAGCGTTCCATAGCCAGTTCCAGCTACCGTTAACAAGATTAATTAAGGACAACTAGACAATCAATAGTATTTTGAAGTTGTCAAATTTTTAAATCTCATTAGATCACTAGATCGCGAGATCACTAGATCACTAGATTATATCCTTGGTAAAATGTGAAATTAAAAATTTCAATGTATGACATTCTAACAATAAGATTGTCTACTCTAGGAACAGGAGCGTGCACTTCACTGGATAGAACAGCAACAACTCGAGACACGTAAAGTCTATACGAAAATTGGTGGCTCTGATTTGTCAGAAGTACCTTGTAACATCGAATAGAATATTTGATACTATATAGCAAAGGCACAACTTTTATTAAAACATCATTTATCAATTTTGATTTATACCCAAATGAAAATGAAAAGTACAGTATTTTATTGTTATTATATATATTTCGATTTCTTAAATCGAAGGAAATAGTATTTAAATTACTACTATTCACGTTCTAAGGATTCATTGAGGTTGAACTTCCATTAATGACACTATCAATAAACCTTCTTATTCCTTCCTTCTTATTCCTTCTTATTTCTAGTGCTCTCTTCAACGTAACCATCAGCAGACGATTTCCATCCCGCTAACCATTAGATTTATTCTATTTCCATACTGACGTTACATCGCAAAACATTATCAGGTGTTATTTCCATTTTTTTGTACTTAGTAATAATCGGTGCAATTCTGTTCGCAAATACCAATATTGTTAAAGATAATATATTGCTATCTTAGCAACATTCCCCGAAAAATGGTATTCTGATCACTACGTTAAATCTTGCTATTTACCTTGTTATCTCAGCATCCTCACTTTTGATATTGCTATAGCTTTTTTGAAATGAAATTGAGAACATTTCAAATTGGTGACCGACCGGTGAACGAAATTTTTCTGAATGTTCCTGCTCAAGTGAGGAGTGGCAAGTGCCATTATTTTTTTTTTCATGCTTCATTTTCCACCATATTTAACATATTAGTAAGTTCTTCCCCTTCATAATCTAGTTCCCCGACATTTAAGGGGTGACATTTCCCAACAATCATTATTCTATTGTTCACAAGAGTAAAAATAAATTGAAAATAATTTGACATATTTCAGAAAACTTGTTACCAGGCAGTAGATAAAAGAGCCAGAAGGGCTCTGGTAGCTATTGCCAAATGGCAACAAGTTTGAGAAAAGACTTGGAGAATTATTATCCAATTTATCAATACCTACATTATTTTCCGCCTTTACAATCAATGTCAGATCAAGAAAATACGTTGTCATGTGGTAATCATTCAATAAAAAGATGAAGGTACAATGAATAACTCTCGCTGGAATAATGCAAAAGTAGATTATTCCCACTATAATAATATTTTGATTGAAAATTACTGAAATCGATTCAGATTACTCGAACAAATAGGTTAAAGCCAAAATAAATCATCTTATTTTCTTATCGAATGCCGATATATAGTGTTGCCGGTATTTAAATTCAAGCTACTGGCAATAAATTACTATTGACAAAACCAAACGAACCATAACCATAACAATATTGTTTATACAAAAATGTTTTCAGCAATATTCAAGCAGAATAGCACTGAATATTTATCAATATTTGGTATGTATGAATACTGGTCTTTGAAACAATAACTGCATTATTTCGATTGTTTTAAAAACCTTTCTATCCACAGTCCTCAAAACTAAAGATGCTGAATAGGAGACGTATTTAGCAAAGTTTCCCAGCTTCAAGGGTAACCACTTGTAGAAGTTTAACAGGTCAGTACTTTTTGTTTTTCTGATAAAAAGAAGACGCGACAATTTAATCACTTCAATAAAATTAAAAACTAGTTTTACTCGAAATAGAGATTTATGGTGTTTCTTTATCCAGTCAGGTTCAGCTTGATTCGATAAATAAAAAAAATAACGTATGACGTATGCACATAAGGAGAACCGGGTAAACGAATTGGGGTGGCAAACAACATTTTTCTCACATGAAAGAAAATTTGTGTCGAAACTGGAAAATTGCATTTGCTTATAAAACGCTTTCCGTCTTTTCCGGAATATAACGTTAAATCGTCGAGGCTCGGTGCCTGGTTGGCATACACGATAAGGACTCCTTGATTACACTTAAGTGCTTATGAAATTATCATTTGGTTTTTTACCTATTTAACGTGGAAAGGTAGATATTGTTAAAATCAGTATTTTTCTGGTGGAAGTTAATTTTAAAATATAAGAAACAGTGTCATGCCGAAGTATTCTGTAATCTTTGATACTATTTAGAACAATACAAATTATTACAATAGGCATGATGACAGTTACTATGAATAGCCGAAATAAGAGTATGAAATACAAATATTCTTGTTTTGGTGTTATTTTCACAATACAATTGTGATTATATTTATTTCTGGTTTTGCTTCGTTTGAAGGATATTCACTCTTATTCTTCATGAATATCACACAAAATAATTCAAAGTAATCTAGTTTGGAAACTGTGGAATATTTTTGAAATATTCAGAGATGTGTGATGTCATAGAGGTGCCATTACTATTCTAACGTTTTGATACGAGGTTTGAGTTGTATTTTAAAAATGTTTGCTTCAAAACCCTTTTTTTTAAGAAACAACATTTTTTGGATGATGCTTATCCGTACAAACATCATGCAGCCAATTTTCATCAAGCCTATTAAAATAGTAGATATAAATGGATATTAAGGTCTTTAAAACACGCGCGATTTTTCAAGCACGACGGCGATCATAGATAACACTTTAGTATGTCAGCGATGATATATGTGGAAGAACCTGCAACTACCAATAATGGCGTTACAGTTCTCAATAAATTAGAAATTTTAGTACTGACGGGACTCCCTATGTGGCAGCAACCTCGCGCCTTAAGAGATCCCCTACCCTGATTTAGACTTCGTTTCTCGAGTTGTTGATGTTGCCATAGTAACTTTAAAAAACGCGCGTGTTTTGAAGTTCGATTCAAACACGCTGAGGCGTGCTTTTTATAGGTAAAGTGGTTCACCAATAAAAAAAACACAGTTATTATAGGAAATGTTTTTTCTCAAGTTTTAACGCTTCTATTATTGTAGCGGTACAATTTCTACAGACGTAACTGAAATTGATCTCAAATATTTAGGAAGTATTGGGCTGTTCTTTGTTATGTTTCCATAATTTTAATCGATTTGTAAGTATGGCTTAATTGAACCAGTAGTTGACAAATTATTTTATCAACTGTTCTTCACTTATTTCACTCTTCTTCAAAGCTGTAGTCTCTCAAGGAACGATTTGTTATTTTCTTTGTTTTTAAATTTAAGCACGCAGTTTTGGCTGCATTTGATAAAATTTTACGTTGAAGCACTGTGGTACGATATGGTGAGGCTGTACCAATTATAACAGCTCAACGTTTTATTTAGATTTTATTTTTAACTCAAAACCATGAAGACTAACAACGATCATAACAGGGTGTTTTACATTAGGTTTATACCAACAAGCGTCAGAAACCGTCAGGACTCTGCGCAGTGAATTGAAATCGTTCGTTCCAACCAGACATACAACGATTAGTTAACGATCAGTTTCTTGTTTCAACCAAGATATAAAACGATTTGAACGGCTTACGGTTTTATTTACGTTTGGATAATGTGCATTCAACTAAAATTTACAATTTCAAAGGAGGGAAATGTACATTGAATTCACAATGACCATGTCGTTTTGGTAATTGTGAGAAAAATGGGAAGGGAATATAATCATTACATTCTCCCTTTCCCTTAAAAGATATCCAATACTTTGTAATGAACATTAATATATTCAAGAAGGGGAAGGGAATATAATCATTGGATTCACCCTTCCCCTTAAGATTTCCAATACTTTGTAATGGACATTAATTATTCAAGAAGGGGAAGGGAATATATTCATTGGAATAACCCTTCCCCTTTTTGATTAACTTGATATACGCGTTAAAAAGTATTGAATGCATTCACCCCTACCATTTTTGCAAAATATCCAATACTTTTCAAGGAGAGGAACGGCTAATCCAATAATTATATTTTGTGAGAGTATACATTTACCAAAACGTAAAGGCGAGACTACACATTTCACGGGAAATGTACAGTATATATACATTATATTCAGTTCACATATACCTAACTTTTTGGGAAATGTACACATTTTACGGTAAAAGTGTACATTTCCCAAGAGTGTACATTCACCGTAACATATACACCGCCTGGGAAATTCTTGGCTTTGAATCGGACCAGTGGACTCCTTTAATTAAGGAAGAAGCCACTAGAGTCTAGAAGTTGCATTCATATTCCAAGAAAATAACATTTTAAAAATTAACGTACTCAACGGCCCATGTGTCGTTTTTACATTTTGACAAAAATGAAAAAAATTTCTATTTTAAGAAACTAAAGAGTACATAATTAAAATTTTGAAATATAATTGTAATTTTTATCATATTAGGGACCCGAAAGAAGATTTCAAGAAAATAAAATCCTGTCCAAGGGGGCGAAGCTGACCAAAACAATCCACCATCCAGTTGTATTGTTTTTCCAAAAAGGGGAGGAGTTATATGAACATACTTGCACACCCCGTATAAAACCTAGCCTACGCTGCAAGATACCCGAAGGCAACGCCAAGCTTAATATTATTTTAATATTTATTCTTGTTATTGTCGTTGTTTCTGCACAACCTATAATTGTATCTAATAATTTTAAGTTATTTTCAAAACTTAATCTTGCTCTTCCTTCTTTTCTCCGAAATGGATTAAAGCTCTTTGTACATTAAATCCACAGATGAACTGATTATCATACCGTATTACCGTATTCATTTCAATACTCTTCCAAAGTATTTTTGAGTGCTCCGCACAGTTTTAACTGTGGTTTTTTTTTTAAGTCTTGGCCATCTATTTTCCGCATATTGTACGCCCAATCCTTGAGTATATTTAGTGGATTCTTATCTGTAGCTAGACTCTATATTGTACATTCACTCATTACAAAAGGCAGTAAACTGTACCCAGATATATGCCTTGGATTTTCTTTTTGCATTTTTTGAGATGTCTTCGGATATTTTATTTAAAGAAATGGTTCCGAAACGATAACCTCTGAAGCGCTAGTTGTAATTGAGTTGTAGAAAAAGGTCTGGCAGCTAATGATTTTAGCACGAAAAGAAGAAAAAATTCTAAAATTCAAATTATTCATCTTGGCTATCTTCACCATTCACTGCTGTTTATACAGTGTGACACATTTTGTTTGGGAGCACCCCTATAAAATCCGCATTTCTCCACCAATTTTGATCCAATTCCTTTTGTTATATTCAATATCAGAAACAGTTTTTTGGCACATATTTTCAAGGCCCTCTATGTTAATTTTTCTTTGCCAAAAAAGACGAAAGGCATTTTTTCTTCTCAAATATGACTATACCACTGGATTCAGAATCACAAATGTAAACTACCAAAATTTACGAAAAAAAAATTATCAACGACAAAGTTATTACAACATGAATTTAGAAAAAGTTACATTTTGAATAATTTTTTACATAGAATGTAGATAAATTTAAAAGATGGCAAACAAAAACAAGGACATATTGCGCAATAAAAATTCGAAGCCGATAACTCAACCCGCTATGGAGTTATAGCTTCTGAAAGTAATGTGTACTTAGTAATTTCATTTATTAACAAATAACATTTCGATCAAAGAGAATTTAATTTTAAATTTGCAGTTCAGTCACTGAAATTTGTAT
>CAJUYI010006722.1:0-10713 GCA_910591695.1 Galerucella pusilla
TTTACATGTCGGTCGTATACGACCGCCGTGGCAGTCAACCTGTTAAGATCAAAACATCCATATATAACAATTTCTACATACAAAAATAAAGATGAGGCCTTTCCCACTACTGTTTAAGATCAAAACATCCATATGTAAGTAAATAAAAACAAATATGTGCCTAAATACAATTTATTATTAGTGGTACTGGGTATTCCCTCAATAAATACGGCTTATGTGTAATTTCGTATTGATCCACCTCGATGGTCAGTATAATCCCCAATAAAGGCGGAAATGGATTAACTTAGGTAGTCATGGTACAACTCGGTAGTCCCCGAAAAATTTGTTACGTGGTGTGATGAGGAGAAAATTAAACATATTAATGAGAAAGTTTTACTTGCATATTTTGAGGGTAGGAAAGATATAAAAGTTTCCACATTATAGACACTTTACTCAATGTTAAGGTCTGAACTGAATCTGAAAAGGAATATTGATATTAATTAATATACAAATTTGGTAGCATATATTAAATGGCAAGCGGACGGGTACAGTGCTAAAAAGTCAAAAGTTTTTATTAAAGAAGATTTTGCCAAATTTTTAGTGGAAGCTGATGCCAAAGAATACTTAATAGCTAAGGTTGCAATAATAATTGGAATGGCAGGAGCATGCAAAAAAAACAGAATTAACATTTTTTCCAGTTGATAATGTTATAGACGAAGGGAGCCATTTTCGTGTTGATATCCCACCTTCAAAAACAAAAGTTATACGGCAGTTTGCAATTACCACTGGAGACATTGAAAATACGAATCTTGTTGAAATATTAGGAAAATATATTAAGTTGCGTCCCCAGGTTCTTAAACACAACAGATTTTTTGTAAAATATGCGAATGGAAAATGTACCAGAAATCCTGTGGGAATTAACACATTTAGCAGTCTGCCAAAAGTTGTGTGTATGTGTGTGTGTGGTGGAGAATGGCCTCAGACATAGTCTATTAGCCACAGAAAATTGAAAGTTAGTACGAAATTGAGATATCAAAGCGTATGTCTAAATAGATAATTTAGACTTATTTATGAAATTCACTATAGCATCAAGTATACTTTGGCAAGTTTATCTGAAACCGTGAAAGGAATGCAGTCGAAAAATTCGACATTGCCACATTTAACTATGAAAAAACTGAAGTGCTTACTATGTAGTGATAATAATTAGAAAAGGGTCTTTTTATTATCAACAATACTAAAAATATGATTAAACGTTAATTATATAATGTGCTTGTTTCCTTGGATTTATTCTATTTGCATTATTTTTTCAATTTATGAATATTTAAAGATGAACACTTTTCCAAATATGTTATGGGCTTTTTGAAGCTCTGGCAGCGTTGTACGAAAACCATAATGACCACACCCTCGAATTACATAATTGGTGATTTGTATCGACCAGCTGACTTCTTATTGGCAAGCGCGTGCGTGAGATCTTCCCTCTCACTTCGTCAGTTGACTGATATTGATTTATCCAGTGGCGTTATACCTTTGTATTTTCAGTTTTACTTGGTAAAATAGGTACCGTACGCCATTTGTACGTTTGACAGATAGGCGCCATGTTTTTCCTCGCCTCTTACCGATCCCGTATAGCTACAGATGAACTAGCCAAACTATACATACTTATCCATGTTTGCCAAAAGAGTGGTTATATTTGTGGGAAGAGGAAAATTGAAATCGATCAGAGAATTGTAAAGTTCGGTTGTTGCTATTTTGTTTTCAATGCATTAAAAGAAAATATGGTTCAAGTCTCCTACTGATACATTGTTACAGGAGCAAGCTGGAGAATTCACAATACCTATTTTAAAAAGATGATTCGGGAAACGACCATGATTCATTCTTAAACGAGATATGATGGAGGTATATTGTTTTCTATAATCAAAATTAGAGATATGAGGAATCTTGGTTGGTAAAGTAGGATACAAAAGAAAATATTGACTATTAGATGTTTTAGCGAAATCGGCGTAAGACTGCTCCCAATTGGTTCTAATATATTTCTTAAAATCATTTACAAGGTCTGAGAAAACAAAAAGTTTAGTAAAAGTGTTCATTTTGGAGGCTCTCTTGGCTTCCAAGTCAACGTAATCATTTCCTTCTAAACCGCAGTGCCCTTTTACCCAAATAAATACAATACTTTTTTTCGAGGTTTTTAATTCACTTAATAGTTTTTTTATTTCTAAAATTGTATTTTGTCTGTAGTACTTGAGAGGGGAACCTTCTATAGCCTGTAATACTGACTTGGAATCACACATAATAACAGCTATTTGGATCGGATTTAAAGTACACCAAGTTAATGCTTTTGATATGGCGAAAGCTTCTGCAGTAAAAACAGAACAATAGTTGGGAATTCTAAATCTTTCCACATAATTAGAGTTTGAAACAAAAAATGCTGCGCCAGTTCCTTCATCACATTTCGATCCGTCAGTGTATATTATAGTTACATTGTCGCCTATATTGTTAAGTTCAGTTTTCAAAACTACTTGATTAATATTACTAATTTCGTAAAAACAGGGGTATATGATGTTAGGTACAGTAACTAGAGATTCATAATTGAATTGAAATATAGGGTACTTATTTTGCTCTACGATCAGATTTTCTTTACTGATGGTATTAAGAAAAGCGTCTGCTAACGGAGGACTGGTTTTTATTCTCCAGTATGGCATAGTGAGGTTGTCAGTGTTTATTGTTGAAATTTTTTGAACCATATACGTGTTAAATGTTCGATATTTAATAAGAAGCTTTTCGGCTAGGTATTGCCTTCTAATATGTAACGGAGGCTCTTGCATTTCTGCTAAAACAGCTTGATTAGGTGATGACATCATAACTCCTAGGCATATTTTTAATGATTAGTTATTAAATTGGTTTTTGATGATGAACCATAGAATGTACACCCGTAATCCAATATTGAACGGATATAAGACTTATAAAAAATAAAGGAAATATTTGAATCAGCTCCCCATTTTTGTTTGGAAACTACTCGGAGAAGATTCAGTCCTTTTTCACATTTTTGTTTAGTGTACTTGATATGACTAGTCCATAATAATTTTTTATCTAGGATAGAGTCCTGGACGTTTTCAGTCGATGTCGACTAAAACAAACCAGAGCAGACTTCTCCGGAGAAACACTAAAGCCCATATTGACTAGCCATGGTTTGAGTACCTGTATGAATGATCGTAAGTCTTTAACACATTCTTCATATGAAGTACGAGTGACATAGAAGCATAAATCATCAGCGTATTGAATTCGGTTAATTGCTTCACCGCCCAATCTATGCAGCTCTGCAGTATAAATGTTGAAAAGCAGGGGACTTGATATGGATCCCTGTGGTAAACCGTTGAAAACTGTACGTGGACCATGTAACACGTTACTATGGTCACGGATATAAATTTTTCTATTTGTAAATAAATTAATCACATTAGCACTAACCTTTTTGCTAATACCAGCTTCTACCATTTATCCAAATAAAATATTTAAATCTACTACATCATATGCACCTGTCAAATCAATAAATAAACATAATGTGTACTGATTGTTAGAAAAACATATTTGAATATCTGCAACTAATGCACCTACAGCATCCACTGTGCCCAGTCCCCTTCGGAAACCGAACTGCGTCCTAGGAAGAATAGACCTATTTTCAAGAAAATGTTCAAGACGCAACTTGATTAATATTTCCAAAGTTTTTGTTATACAAGACAATAAGGAAATAGGTCGATATGATGAAGGAGACTCTGCATCTTTATTTGGTTTTAAAAGGAGACAAAATATAATATTCTTTAAATCATCGCAATATTCTTGTTTCACCCACCAATCGTTAAAAATCTGTAGGAGATAAATCTTTACCGATAAGGGCAGCATCTGAATAATTTTATAAGTAAAACTATCTAGCCCTGGGGCTGTGTTACGACTTTGTTTTGTAGCAAATTCTAGTTCATCTATTGTAAATGATTTTAATGTATAATCTGTAGGTTGAAAACTGAAAGAGTTACAGCTTAACAGGTTGGATGCAGAAGGAGGGGCTAGTTTATTTAGAATTTGTTCAATTAGCTCTTTGGGAATAGGCTTTTTACGATTATGATGGTAGTTGCTGTTCATAGATCTAATATATCTCCATATATCAGTTAGTGGGGTATTTTTATTGAGCTTATTTAAAAATGTCGTCCAGCTGTTCCGTTGTTTGAATTTAAATAACCGTTTAACATTAGCAGCAGCATTTTGATAGTTCAAAAAGTTTTCAAAATTTGCTAGAGTTCTATATATTTTTAGGGCTTCTTTTAGTTTTTTAAATATTGTTGTACATTCCTCGTCCCACCATATAGGCTTAGGAGTAATCGCTATAAAGGGTTTTTTGACCGGCATGGATTGAGACGCCGCACTTGTAATCATTTCAAAAAGTTTTTTCACTTTATCAGGGCCATTTAAATTTTTATCAGAACCATCATTTTTCATCATTTCGGTTTGCAAAACGTTTTGAAAAGTGTTCCAATCAGCGTGGGAATCATTCCATTTCGAGGAGAGGTTTATTGCAAAGTTTGTTGAATTAATCCGGATTTCAATTATTAAAGGGTAATGATCAGATCCTAGTGTGTCGTCTGCGATAGTCCATGTCGACTTTGGAGCCAAAGTGCTGGAGGTGAGAGTTAAGTCAACTGCTGAGTGATTGCCTCTTGGGTTAATTCTAGTAGGGGAACCATCGTTGAGAGTTACAAGATCCAAGTCGTCCATAGCTTCTACGAGAATTTTTCCGTGTCGATCATCAGGAATTGGTCCCCACAAGTCATGATGTGCATTAAAATCTCCACAAAAAATTGTAGAAGATACATTAAATTGTTTGAAAAAATTAATCCAGTGGACTCGACTAATCATTACATTTGGCGGTCTGTATATTGATGCTATAGTCAAGTTCAATGAATCAAGCGATACGGCGCATACTTCTAGATCCTTAATTCCATTATTTAGCAAAATCTTCTTTTTGTAGTTAAGACCCTGAATAACAAAAATGGCTACCCCACCATAACCATCATTTCTACATTTACTAACTAGATTATATCCTTTTAAGCGGAATTTATTGCCTGGTTTTAACCAGTGTTCTGAAATAACTAAAATGTCCACATGTGTGTTTTTAATATATTTTACAAGACTCGCTTGATTTGCAACAATAGATCTACAGTTCCATTGTAAAATTGTGATATTATTTCTAATATGCTTATCAGTAATAATCTGAGTCTTCCTCATTTTGTCTATTGATAGTAATTTTTTCTTTTAATTCGTATTTATCCAGGATATTATTAATTACTTGTTTAACATTGATCTAATCGATGTTACTTTTTTTGAGAATTATATCTTTGATAATGTTTTCTACTTTAAGTGCTAGCTGCTCTTTATACAATTTGAAATCTTCCCTATGAGGGTTTGGAAGTATGGGTGAATGTTTGTTAGTTTTTTTGTTTGCATGATTTATTGGAGGAGACGGTGGAGGGGAAGATTTTCTGCGTTTTTTAGGCGCAGATGTGCTCGTATTAAGTTTAGGTACATGTACGGCGGGCTTGGGTTTACTCAAGATTGTACTGTAAGAAGAAGTTGAAGCTGTTTGTGTTAGTTCAGGAAAATTTTGTGTATTTGATAGTAGTGAAAATCGATTATTAGTTGTGATTTTTCCGTAAGCAATGTTATTTACAATATTTTCAGCTTCTTTGAAAGATGCATTTATAGTGGCCATTACTTTTTTAATACTAAATTGTGTATTGTAAACAGGGCATTTTTTGGATGTGGATTTATGTTCGTTACTATCGCAATGTACACAATGAGTTCTACTTTCTTCACAGGAAATCGAGTTACAATTTTCTTCTGAACAGTTTTGGCACTTCTGTTTACCTTTACATTGATGTTTAGTATGACCAAAACGCAAGCAATTATAGCATTGAACTACCGGATATATGTATGGCTCTACCTGAAAGTTTACCATGTTTATTTTAACGGATTGTGGGATCCTATTTCCTAAGAAAGTTACTACGATCATTTGTCTATCTACTTCTTTTGTTTCTTTGGTTTCATTGTCTACAATTTTACGCTTTAATCGCTTGACGTCAGCTACTTTAATTCCGGATTCTATTGCTTCTTTTAGGTACTCAGTATCAAAATAAGTATCTACCATACGTATTATGCCTTTTTTATGCGTAAAGAAGAGTGGAATGTAAGCAATGTAATTATTTTTTAGTAAAATTTCATGATTTACCAATAAGTTAGCAACGTTGAAATTTTTAAATATTACTTTTACCCTATTCACTCCTACTGGTTTTATATCTGTTATATTTTGCCTAAACTCTGCAATGTTTCTTAAAAAGTGCCCGATTTTAATGGGAAACAAACGACCTACGTTTTTTTCTTTATGTTCTATGTAAACAAGGTAAGGACCGACATCTGAAGACTGATTATTTATTCTCGGGAGTAATACCACAAGAGCTCAGATTTAGCCGGATATTTTTTGTGGTTGTTTTCGAATACTTACTTTCATTGGCAATTTAACGAGAGCTGTTCTGACAAAATCACGAGAGCGTAGCTCGAGTGATTTTGTCAGAACAGATCGAGTTAAATTACCTACATGAAAGTAAGTATGAGAAAACCATCGGAAAAAATATCCTGCTAGATCTGAGCTCGCGTGGTATTTGGTAAGACAATCCCATGAATAAAAAACTCAATTCAATTAAACTTTATTTAACAAACTAAACGAACAATGAGTAGAAATATAATGTTTAGAAAGTACAATTGTTAAAAATACAATTATTATATACAATTGGTCCAGTAGAAATTTGCTCCTTTACTGATGTAGACTTTGTTGTTGACATTGACATGGATGTTGTTGACACTGTGGCTAATTCATTATCCAAAGCTTTATCTCGGAGATTTGTCACAAGATGCGAATGATGCTCATTATCAAGTTGTAGATAAGGCTTTATAGACTTGGAAGAGGAATGTCCGGTTATTTTAATTAATTCTTGTTCATTAATACCTGCCTTAGCTAAAGTTGATACGGCGCTTGAGCGATGAGAATGATTAGAAATTTTTTTATTCTTTGTATCCAGTCCAATTTTTTCAGCTGAAATTTTCGTCCACTTAAGAATTTCGTTGACTCCTATAGGAACATTTTTGTACCAACCTTTTGATGAATCATTTTTCCAAAACGGATTGGGAGTTATAAATAATCTATCAGTTGTAATATGGTTCGGTCTATGTGACAATATTTTATAAAACAATGTCACTGGGCATATGCTAGGGTTTTCTATGTTCTTTATTAGCCATTTACTATCGCAGCACTTGTTTGAGCCACCCTGACATGTTTTGGAAAAAACTGTATTATATTCAATGCGACCAGTTAAATCACCATTATTTGATTTTTCTTCTTTAAAATAGTGTACTTTACACTTTGCAGCTTCACCTCCTCGCCAAGCTAATTCATATGCAGCGATATGAAAAAATCTTTTTAAAAGACCTATGGGACTATTATCATCCCATATTAATGCCATTTTAACAATTTCACTTTTAGTTAATGCTGTTGAACTATTTTTACGTTTTTGTAAATTACCTTGTAAGTTCTTTCGCTTAGAATTACGTGCATCACGGGATTTCTTAAATGCCAAATCAGTGAAAGGGTTGAAAGTAACATTAAATTTTTCGAAATACATGTTTTGCAACATTTTCGCTGTTGTGTTCCACATTGTTTTCACCACGTATTCTTTATAATCTTCTCCATTCTGTTTCTTCATATTAAAGCCCCAGTCCATCAATATTCCTGCCACATTTTCCACTGACTGTTCGGTTTCCAAATTGAAGTTTCGTTGTTTACAAAATTCACTAAATTGATTCCATATGGAGGAATGAGTTTTTATTGTATTTTCTGGAGTTGATTTTTCAATCTCCCTTACTATTTCTGCCTCGCAAATATTTCCAAATCTCGACATACTTTTTGGAATTGTTATATGCTGTTTAATTCTTTCTGTTTTTGACATTTACAATTGTCAAACTGATGCGACGCCCAACTCTTGATAAACAAACAGTAAATGCTAGCGTTGCTACGGTAACGTAATTTATCCGATATTTTTATCCACTTGCAAATTCTCTTCCTTCCTATTTAGCCGATAGCAAACTACGATTTTTGTATTCACAAATGGGAATTTTTATACATGAGTGGGATTGTCGAAATTAATATTTTTATGATCTTTTATTGTGCTTCCTTTATCAATTAATAAGGGCGGCGACTCGCCGCCCGTAATTAAATCCATAAGTTGGTGATTTTAATTAATTAGCCTTATTCAATACTATATTTAAACAAATCTAAAACTAGTTACTTATCTTTACTTGAAGTCAAGGATTTTGTTGGTCACAGTTAATACCTGATCGCTTGAACTATCGATACGTTCACTGTTCACTGTCAAGGTACAAACACAACTGCTGCCAAAAGTTATTGCACAATTTTTTCGTCTTTCAAATCCTGTTCTATATACTGGCCACTGCTTCAGAAGAAGCTCTATCACTTTCCTAGCTGACAGTGGTGCCGATATTTTAAAATTAAAGAGGCAAGGAGGTTGGAAATCCACCTGTGTTACGGAGGGATATGTAGAAAATTCCATGAATAATAAAAAACTTATAGCGCAAGAAATATTTGGTGAAACATCTAATGCAATGTGCCCCGCTTCCCAAATAACAGCAAGTTCCAGCAGTGAAAAAAAATATGTAGTCGGGAATTAATTTGAATAATTGCAATAATTGTGTTATCAATATTTATAATAATTAATTAATTTATAATTCATGTTTTTAACTTGTATTATAACAGTTTAATAAATAGAATAATTCTTTTTGCCACTAATTTTGAAATACATTTTTCGTCACCACTTGCATAAAATTTTACTTTATGCAACTAGTTACAAAAAGTAAGACGTTTCATAATGTCAATCACTTTTAAACAGTGTCACTTTATATGTCAAAATTAGAAAAACAATTTAATAGTACTTACAGTGTCGATTCCCTCATTATCGCATCCAAAAACTGGTCCCCTCATATTATTACAAAACGCAAAGTTGAATGTATTGAGCCTACAAAAGGCTATTACTTTCTCGTTTCTGGGAAATACTTTACCATTGTAAACTTTTTCAAAGAAATACTGAAAAATGTAAACATAACTTTATAATTTATTTTTTCTACTCCCATACTATAAGTTGCTAATTGACTGCCAATTTTTAGTTTCTTAACGATACTTATTATAACACCGGTTTTCATTATAAAACTGGAAAATTGACAAATAGAAATCTAGATTCTCAAATATTCAAGTAAGCAGACCCAATATTTTCTGTAGAATGTTTGACAGTTTCTTGTGTTTTATGACAATTTACATCTTTTGCGTTAGCTTTTAAAAGAAATGTCGAGCACCAGACCAAAAATACATACCTATATACGCTTTATGCTATTAGTTCAACAATGTGGTCCCGTAGCACAGTGGGGAAAGGTTGTTTTCGATCTGTACATGCCGGGTTCGAGTCCCGGTTAATGCATTTTTTTTATATTTTTTCTTGAGTCAAATTTCTTCGTAGAAAAAATAGTGCATGCAACTCTCATGTAACGGTTATTAATACACTCGCATCAACCATACAAAACTTGCCTTTGGCTCGTTTCGTATCCCGGTAAATGCTTGTGTGTTAATAACCATCATTACATGATCGTTGCGTAATATACTATTTTACAGATCGCGAAAAGTCTTTCCGAGCCATACGATTAACACAAGAACGACAAGGAAAATTTTAAAAAAACTACTTGAAAGAGGGAGAAGAATAATTGTTCGCAGTCAGCGTTTGGCGTGTTTTCAGTTCCAGCTACCAATCTGATATGAAAGCAGTGTTGCCAGTTTAGAATGTTTGGTACTTTCTAAGGAATAAATAACTTATTTTGCAAACAAACAAACAACAACTGCGTTTGGCCAACTCTACAGATATGAAGTATAACTGGATAGTTCAGTTGAAAAAGTTCTTTGTTGATATTGACTGTGACCATATATGGAACAATTTGAATCATCCTTCTTTTATATCGCAGAGGAAAGATTTGTTGTCGAAATATTATACATATTTACATGTATCAGATGTCAGTGTTGCGTCTCGATATTCTTTCATGTATTTGTATTCTTCTTTTCCTACCACCTGTGAACCAAGCACGTACCTGGCTTTAAAATTACCCATCCAGGTTACCCGCACTCTTGCTCAATTGCGTATGTCTAACCATTTTAAAATTAAATTTACATTAAATGGTATTGGATACATTATTGACCCTGAATTGGATTGTACTGTTTGTAATATTCATGAAAAGGAAACTATTTTCCACTTACTGTTTGATTGTCCGATTTATACAACAATGAAACGGAATATCCCTTGCCTTGAAAATGTGAACTCACTGCTTCATGCCTTAAATAAAATCACAATTTTTGAGGCTAGGAAAATTGCGGAATACATTTGGAATATATTGAAATTACGCCAATTTGTCTTAAATGAATAATGTTTTGTATGTAGTTGTTAAGATTCGCTTAACCTTTCCCATTTTAAAAATACTTTTTATATATATAGAATTATATTGTACCTTGCTGTAACATTGTTTCAGAAGCAATAAAATCATTATTATTATTATTATTATTATTATTATTATTATTATTATTATTAT
>CAJUYI010006723.1:2400-13228 GCA_910591695.1 Galerucella pusilla
CGCTATAGCAGGTGCTAGTAGTAGAGATGAAAGTTTACCACCAAGCACCTATAATGTAAATGTTTCTTATGCTTCAACAAGCAAAGGAAGCGATTTACCTTTTGTGTTCAATCACTGTAATGTGACTATAAATAATTATTATAACTAATAGGTATTATGGAATTGGATGTTATACAATAAAATTATTAAAGAAATCTATTGTTGATGTTGTTCAAGTATTAATAATAAAAAGATTATAAATACAAGTACAAGCTTAGGTCGTAGGTAAAGTATAGTACGTAACTCGTGTTGCAAAGCATTTACGCACTCACGGAGTTACGCACTCGCCGCTACGCGGCATCGTGCGTAACTTTTCCATTCGTGCGTGAAATGCTTCTTACCACACACGTTACGTAATAAATATACTATTACACACTCTATCGAAATTCTGTTTATACTAATTTCAAAATTATTAGCTAAGTATTCTGCACAGTTAGTTTCAGTGCCAAATAACGTGTTTTTAGTTTTATCTACATTAAGTTTCAATTTGTTTGCACATAACCAGTCATACAAAAGGCTCAGTTCGACATTCATGGTGTCAGATATTATTTTATAGTTACCTCCAGCTACAGATATCACTGTATCATCAGCAAAAAGACTTACAAGAGAGTTCTTACATACACTGTATAAGTAATTAATGTAAATTATAAACAGCAGCGGGCCCAAAACGCTTCCTTGTGGAACACCATAATTACTGGCTATTTTATTAGACTTTATATTACCCAATTTCAGTGAATGGTAACGATTGTTTAAATAATCACTAATCAGATTTAATGCTGCATCGCGTACCCCGTATGCTTTTAATTTTTCAATTAACATGCTACGATCTATCCGCTCAAATGCACGTTTTAAATCAATAAAAACGCTAAGAACCACACTGCCGTCATTAATTTCTTTTCGCTACTGTGAACAAACAAACTGAATAGCGGTCTCACAAGAGTGTCCATCTTTAAACTCCGATTGTCCTGCATATAAAAGATTATTTTTTTCAAAAAAAGCTTTAATTCGATCTCTTATAACAATTTCAATTATTTTGTCAACTACTGGTAAAAGGTTTATAGGTCGACACTCTTCCGGACGTGTGGGCATAGGCACCTTCGCCACAGGCACAATAACGCTTGTTTTTAATTCTACAGGTATCTGTTCTTTTTCTAAAACTAAATTCACGAAATTTAAAAGAGGATAGCCTATTACACAAAACATATCTTTCAACAGTGACACTGTAAGATATTCGTCCCCTGACCCTTTATTTTTAAAAGAGAATACAATTTTTCTTAAATTACCAAAGCTAATTTTTTTAAAGCAAACTAAATGGTCCTCAATCACTCGGTTCTGGTTTGATAACACTGGAAGCACTTAATCTTCTATTCCATCTGCAATATTCTTTATACTATCACTGTAATAATTATTAAAGTTTTCCACTGCACTGCCGTTGTATCCATCAAAAGATATTTTTTCAACTTGTAGGGTCTTATTACTCTGGCCTAGTAACTCTTTGACCGTTTTCCACATTTTTTTGCTGTCATATTTAGAATGGTCAATTTTATTTTCATAATATAGTTTTTTTTCATTTCTAACAATAGTTGTTACTTGGTTTCTCTTCCTCTTAAAGTCCTTCCAATCATCTTCATTTTCTGTGATTTTAAATTTTTTGTAGGCGATATCACGTATTTTCTGGGCATCCTTGATTTTTCCATTAGTCCATGGAGCTGAGGGTCTACAAGCTATTTTTTCTACAGGACATATTTTATCAATACTATTTGCTATGTTTAAACTGAAATTCTCATAGACAATGTTGATGTCAGTTCATGTAGTTTCCTAATATTTATCTAATAAATCCAATCTTAATGCATCTATAGTATTTGAATTTATTTTACGCATGTACCGATACTCAACGGACGTATTTACCTTGACGCCACTTATCTGAAAACCCACTATATCGTGATCCGATAATTGAGGAAAATCCCTAGGTATTTCAGACACACAAAAATTATTGGTTATAACCCAGTCAACAAGTGTAGATGTATTTTTTGTCACTCTCGTAGGCAGTTTAATAATCTGAGTAAAGCCTGCATCTTTGATTATATTTTAAAACTTTCTGGACAACCAGCATCACTTAAAACCTTCCGGAACACGCACCCAATTTTCGTACACGGGCACACGCACTGTATCTGTCAGATCATTATAGATAGTAATTATTATAAACACAGTATAAGAAACAGAAATAGGCTAAAATGTATTTTTACATAAATGTCAGTATAAAACAACACTCCTTCCTTATTCTAGAAGGTTTTAATATTGAAAAATAGGTATATTCTCCATCCGTATCATCAAGCCCTTCTTCATCAAATGTTTCGTCCATAAGACGTTCCAGACGAGCTTGATCTGCTTCATAAGTACCCATTACAACTATAAAAGAAAGTGAATTGTAAATCACACAAAATATTTGAAATTATTCAAAAATTAAACTTACAGACTGTTTACACCTTGCGTCAATCAGAATAATTTTACATACACCAGCACACGCACTATATCTCTCAGATCACTTTGTCACCTAGCTTTTGCCAACAACGAGCTAGAACTTACAAATTCAACATCTAAGCACATCGCATTGTTCACTACAGCTACCGAGAATGAGCGATCGTAATCAAAGTTCAATTCCGAGATATCACAATAAACAGGAATGATTGATCTCTCAGATCAGGTGCGTGTTCCGAAAGGTTAAATAATCGATATTAAAATCTCCCATTATATATGCTTCATTATTATTTATAAAATCATATTTAAGAAAGTCATCAAGGAATCTCCAAAATTCATCTGCGCTGCCACTCGGTGAACGGTAAACAGATCCTAAGATAAGATAGTTTTGCCATTATAAATTATTTTCAACAATAAAGACCAATAATTTAATTTAATTGCCTTTTTTTCGACTGTGAAATATTCTATGTTATCTTTAATATAAAATATGCAGCCTCCAGTGTGTCGACTGTCTGATTCCACTAAAACATGATTATATCCTTCAATACATATTTCACTGTCATCTATCATAGATGTAATATGAGTTTCTGTCACAGTAATTACCAATGGATTTCTTTTAGAAACGAATGATCGGAGCTCGTCTATATGTGACGTTAAGCCTTGTATATTACCGCATATAATTAGGTCATCTTCTTTGCTGCCATTACTTAGTGTTTGCTATATATATTTGACTTTTGACTTACCTCGTTCAAGAGCTCTTTTGTACGATATACATTCTCTATCATGTACTGAATGATCAATACTTATGCCTGGAATTTTTAACACATCATGAGCGTCTTTACAATTTACACATTGTTTCACGGCAGAATTGCACTCGGTACTTTTATGTTCTCCTCTGCATTCTGGACATAGATCGACCCGTGAAGAACAGTTGGATGCCTTGTGGTGATATCTCCAACATTTAAAACATCGCATCACACTTATACATATATTCATATAATCGGTAACTTGACCAGCCAGAAAAAATACGACCCTTACCAATCAGGTGATTAAAGACTTCAGCTGACACTTCGATAATAATATTATTATTTTTCTTATTTTTTGGAACAAATTTTTTAATAATTTTCAAATCCCCATCGGCTATCTGCATATTTTCAGGAAAATTTTGCTTTATAACATTGTCGATAAAGGTATTTTCATCTTCAATGTCCTTATTTTGAACACTAACAACTAAAATTTTCGGTTTTAATTCTTTTGGAGATTCGATTTGAAAATTCTTTGAAAGTTGTAGTTTTTTGCGCGATTCCTTATCTTCACAATGGATTAATGTCTATGCGTAGCGAAGAAAGTGAACAGAACATTAAATTAATTCGTGTCATAAAAATGAATTCCAAAGTTTATAAGTGGTGTGCAGTACCGCAATGTGAAAACACATCAATAAACACATAACAAAGTATTTGTACATGTTCCAAACAAGAAAATAATAAGAAATAAGTGGTTGAAGATGGCAAGGCGAAACCAGAACGACGTAGTCACGAATTTGCCACTTTATCATATTATATTTATATTTCTCAAACTCAAAATGTTTGTTTGATGTGAAATAGTTGAAATATTGAGGCTATGGAATAATTAATTTATTGAGGTTATGTTTGTTATGGTCTTGTCTATAATTCTTGTTATCAATTTTATTCGTTTATTTTTTTTTCGCAGTTGCCAGATGGTATGGAAAATAATATGCAGTATCATGTGGTGGGGTCAGTTTCACAAGTACGTATGAAACCAGGATGCATGCCCCGTGAATTTATATGCCAACCTATGAAAGTTAAATAAACTCGCATGAACTTAAAACTAGTTTGATTATATCTAAGTTGGTTGTATCTAGGGTGAAGATAAATACAAAATTTACTTACAAGGAAGTTTTCACGTTTCTAAACTCAGACGAGCAAAATTCTTGATTTAATTGCGAGGAAATCGCCCAACATCATTATTTCAATCTTGGGCAAATTTGAGCTATTTGCCTTAAAAAAGCTTGGTTTCATTGTTATAGTAGAGTGAAGACGATAAATCACACGTAAAATAATAAAAGATAAATCCAAATGGGTAATCAGTAGTATTCACAACAACAAAACACAGAAAATGAGTGTATTGAGTATTGACTGACAGCGGTGTTTACCTAAGCGTGACGTCATGCGCTTTGATTGGTGTTTCAGTAAAAATGGCCGATTGCAGTATTTTAATGTTTTATTTTATTGAAAATGTTAATAATCTGAATTTTTTAAATAAAACTAAAGCAGTGTTTTGAATTTTTTTAACATGAACTTTCCCCCAAAACCATTCCCACTAAGCATGTAATGTTACAAAATATTACCACAATATTATGTATGGCTTACTTTCGTAACATGATAATGTGATATTTCATACAGCTCAATGCTATATTTAAGTTTCTAACATGGCAGAAAAAGCTACTGACAAGTTGTACGTAAGTTATATAGCGAGCTTTTGATTGAGTTTCAGCTGCAATGTTACATCAGCCATGAAAGTTAATTATAAATGCAACAATACAAAAACTATCTACGAACAATGTGACTGCAGGTTACATTTGGAACTATCTATCAAATTTAAATAGGAACGTTGCACTGAGTTTGAAGTTACATTATATTTACAACAATACCTAAGTTAGCTAAAAACTATATTGACAGTACACAGAAAACACAGTACATTTATAGTTTTCGATTGCATCATCGCAGAAATATATGAAATAATTCGCCATGACAATTTTAAATCGTAAATATAAATCAACTTTAAATAATATTTCCCATCAGACAAGCTAAACAATTTTGTATTTCCCGGTCATGAGAAGGTGCCGGGGCGCCACCATATAGCTTCGAGTTTCGTGTTCGAGAAGTAGGTACGCAGTACGCCTCATTCTGCAATTTAGTTGTGTTTGTGTATTGTGATTTGTTTTACTTAGGTACTCTTGTTTATTTTGAACTATTATTGCTCTGCAACTTTGTTTTGGTGACAGAACAATGGAAAACGCATCTGCATTCAAGGTAAAGCAATTACATTATTCATTATTTTAGGTTAGGATGGCTTGGTATATATGTATTATCTTTCTGTGTTTAGTAGGAAAATAGTAGTGTCGTTTCGGTACCTACATATTATTATACAGATAGGTAGGAACGAAATTGTCGTAATCAATTTATGTTCATAAGATATATATTCAAATTAGAAACAACAACTGGTGAGTATGTACTTGAAAGTAGTAAACTACAGTTCTTTTCAATTTGAAAGGTTGGAGAATACTTTTACATTTGTGAATGCTGGGGAATACTTTTTCATTTCAATTTTACTTCCAGGTTCTACAGTACATTGGTGGCGTTAATGAGGAATAGCACTATCATGTTTAAGTTAAATATTGTAGGTATTTACAATATTTTTTTGTTTCATATGCAGTGAGACATTCCTTTCCATGCATCAAGGATGATGCATTTGAAAGGAATGTGATGACTCGGTTGCAGTTTGCCAAAACCCGTTTTGACAGAGGGAAGCAGTGATTTTTATTACCATGTATGAAACTTTTTTCAATGGTTTGTTGAGGTTGCTTTATAGATATGTTTGAGAGGTTTGGTAGAGTAGGTAGTAGGTTAAGTTATCAATCTTTAAGCTCTGAACATTCAATGATTATTTTGTTTCAGGTTTGTTTCAGGATAAGAACAAAAAGAATTTTCATTTTTTTACATTTTAATGTGCTGAGTACTCATTTGTTTTCTTTTGTTATATTTTATATGAATAAAATTATTAAATTGAACATTTTGTCTTTTTGACCTCCAAGGCTTTCAAGGACATGTAAACTTAACTACTTCTCATGACAGAAACCTTCCTGCAATTACTAATTATGAAACATTACATGTATCAAACAATTTCAGTAGTTGCTGCAACATTGTCACAAAACGACATTTTTTAATATCGCATTTACATTTTTCTTGTACATTATATGCAATGTTGCAGTAACCTTGCTGGAATAAATAATAATGGCACATTCCGTTTGTAATATTGCTGAACGTCCGTTTCAGTAGTTGCTGAACCTTTGCAGTAAGGTAGTAGAAAACTCTGATGTAACATTACACATTACGATGAAAGGTTACTGAAATATTGTATAAATATTACTTTGCTTAGTGGGTTATATCGACGATTTTTTGATAATGTCGTCATGCCTATTATGAACCAAGATCAAAATAATAATAAAACAAAATTGTTCAGATTTCACAATTAATTACACATTCAACTGATTTTTTTAATTATTTCCATTTGAATAAAATATCTTCATGAATTACTGTATTTCTTCCATTGGTGAATGTGGTTGTAGAAAAAATATTGTGTACAACTTGTACGCAAATCACTTGTGCCACTCGCTAGATATGCGCTCGTGGGAAAAATGACGCTTTGCGCACTAGTTGTACAAACTACTAGTTAAGCAGCCCAATAGCGAGAAATTTTCAACGCCACGATTTTTGAAGCTTTTTACTATCTCTCACTTGAGTACTTTGACGTTTCACGTGAATTTTTCAATCAAACGTCAGTGATGTCAAAGTTTTTGAATAGAATGCAGAATACGATATGAATTATAACGTATACAAAGTTATTGAAAGTGTAAAAATGAATTATTCAATTATTAATATACACAGTGTTATTCATGAGATGCGACATAGGGATTCCTGTACAGAACTGTCAAACGCGAGATCTTTTACCAAATAGCGTTCATGAGAAATAACAGATTTGGAAAGGTCGTTGGAAAATAAGTTCAAATCCACTCTTAATTATCTCAAATTTGCTCTGGTTTGATGAAAAAGTGGATAGTTGATTTCAAAAAAAGCGGACTTTATATTCATACCACTTCCTAATACTTTCAACCGTCTGGGAAATAGCTGCACGGCTAGGTGCACAGAGAATTCAAAAGTTATATCTGGAGTATGGCGGTTCGATTCTCCGCTGTGGTGAAATTTTTTTCTTTTTGTTCTTAGCTCTTTTTTTCACAAATTTTGGAAGCAAAAAACTTTGCTTTATTCCAAATCAATTGTTTTTACACAAAAATTGTGAAAAGAGAAAGTGGTATGAATATGGAGTTTTTGAACATGACCATCCATTTTTCCAATAAACCAGAGCGAATTTAAGAGAATTGAAAGTGCAATCGTAACATATTTTTCAACGACCTTTCCAACTCTTTTATCATTTCTTATGAACGATATTTGGTAAAGAAGTTAGCTCACGTTTGACAGTTTTGTACTATGTCGCATCTTATGAATAACAGTGTGAATAGTTTTAATACAAGTGATGGAGACAGCTACTTTCTGCTTATATAGTGTGTAGTTTTCGCTTTTTATGAAAGAAATGACTCTTGCAGTAGCTGTTATTTTCCACATATTTATGCATTCCAAACAGTAACTATTGAATTATTGTGAAATATATGATTTATTTTGAGTACATTTTTGTAATATCCGACAAACACCTATGTTGGTGAGAGAATTATTGCATTCCATACTCTATGTAGGTACTTGTTGGGATAAACTTTATGTGAATGAATTTATATGATTTAATGGGAAAAATTATTTTTTTTGCACAGGTGTTATTTACGATGGAAATTTCAATGCTAATGGTTTATATCATGGTGTAGGAACATTAATATATCCAAACGGACAACATTTCCAAGGAGTTTGGGAGAATGGAGTACTTGCAAGAGATTATTCTCGTGGTTCGGAGGATAAAAATTCATTTCGTTTGCCAGATAGAAGGTGAGTAGTTATCAACGTTGAAATCAGACAGGTCAATATTCTATTAACAAATCGAAAGGCAGTACATTTTTTCATTCAGACGACGTTTAAAATTCGAAAACTACTAAACTACTTACTATAAGATAAAATAATAGGACTTTGGTTTTGCCATGCTCATGCTAGGATCGCCCTGGACGACCCTGGGAAGCTAGCGTCAAAAAAATACTTGGTGATAACCAGGATAAACCCACGCTCAACAGTGGGATTTCTGGATGGCCACTGTTAACTAATTACCCCCATTCAATGGAGCTAATTGACACACCTCTATGGAGGATGAGAGATTAGGAAGACGAAACTGTCAGTCATGTTCCATGCGAGTGTCCAGAGTTATCATCAATGTGAGAGAGTGTGTGTTCGAAGAGTATTTTCCTACAAACACCTGCCAATATAAACGAGATGTTTCCTAGTGACCCATCTATCTTAATGGAAAGGACAGGATGGACGATGACCTAGGAGAACAACTACTAGGGAGGACGTACAAAGTCACATGTGGTTTAAGCTCACCTTATACTCCACATATTATACAGATGAATTATAAACCTCCCTCCATTCAATATCAAATATTTTTCCCCAAATTGAGTTTTGTAAAATCCGGATATTATTTAACATATTTGTTGTGATAAAAATCTGTACAGTGTCGTATGTACCGTGCTTCGTCAAGGTAGACAATTGGTCGTGGGACATGTTATTCTCTATATGGCTCCATGAATACACTCAACTCCGGGAAATATTAAGATTCTATTATAATTCGCCGTCAATTATTTGTTCGATATTCAAAACCCATTCCAACTTATTTTCTTCTCAAGCTAAAGACGCTGCAAAAACTGTCCCAAAATACCTGACGTATAATTGGGTTTTTATTACAGTCAAAAGTCAATGATATATCTTGGATTCAACTACAACATTCAAAATCCAACCCTCCTCTCATGGTATGAACATTACAATAATCAACATTTTGGTACTGTTAAATTAGACTAGATTAGATTAGAATTGGAGTGGCTCTTTGTCCTATCCCACTGCGACCTTTGCAGATCTATTGTGGTCCTCCCTATATTAAGAGCTCAATATTCAGCTTTATTCTTTTCAGTAGACCTGATAGCATGGATACCGCCTCCTTTGCGTAGCTCTCTGCCCTCGGTTTTCTTCTCCGAGTGAGTGAAACCGCACCCTTGCTAGGCCTTCGCACTCACAGAGTATGTGCTCCGCGGCTTCGTCTTTTCCCTGGAAGAACCTGCATAGGCTGTCATCTGCAAGGCCAATTGTGTGCATATGTTCCCTCCGTTGCTTCCTGCTTGGGTAATTCATCAGCCTTTTCATTGCCTTCTATTCCTTGGTGGCCTGGTACCCAGGCTAGGGTCACTTTATTATGACTGCCTAGTCTGCTTAGGGCCTTTCGACACTCCCACACCAGATTTGATGTTATCTTATATGAGCGTATCGCCTTAAGTGCCGCTTGGCTGTCGGAGTAGATGACGATTCTTTGGTTATCGACCTCCTGTCTCATCAACTCTTTTGCACAGCATTGCACCGCCAGTACCTCTGCCTGAGAGACAGTAGCATGTTCCCCTAAGCTTGGAGAGATCGTTATCTTCTCTTGTACCCCATAGATTCCGGCTCCTACTCCGGAGTCTGTTTTCGAGCCATCAGTGTACCAGTTGAGATTCGCTGTTATAGGAGGCCCTGCTTCCCAGTCCTTTCTCTCTGGAATGTAAACTGTATAGTCGTTTTTAAAACCATATTGTGGGGCAATCTGATCCGTTGGCATTCCCAGTATTGGATCTGCCTTTATTTTTTCATATAGCTCTTTGTAGACCTCACCGTGTTCTTGGCTTATCGGAGAAGGTCCCTGTAATAATCTGTGACTGACAGATCTTGCATTTCCTTTAATGAGGATATGTAGTGGTGGTAGGTTGGAGCTGTTACTACTGGATTAGAAATAACCAACATTATCCATTTTTGGAATGACTTGAACCTATGATTCGTTAAAATATAATTGGTTCGCTTGGAGTTTGTAGTTCCAGCAACTAATAAATCACCTCGTTACAAAACGATTTCAATACTTTTTGTTTCTAGATTTACTTATGAACATAGAAAAGGTTTCGGAGTTCCCGGCAGAGAATACCTGACTAACAAACAGCCCACGCCAGAGATACCGGAAAACTGTTATGATATAGGAAGTGGTATATACTGCCCAGAGAATGGTTACGTTACAGCTCATGAACCAACAAATATAAAAGGATCGTGAGTTTCATTTCAATATATTTTTCTCCTCCAAGTATAATATTTTGGCAATCGTAGATAAAACGACGTTTGAAATTACTGAAAACTGTTCACACTACCACTACACCAACACTAACAGCAAGTTATAGAAACGCGCGTAAGATAGTGTGAAGTGTGTGTGTGTGTGTGTGTTCAGTACAAGTATCGACAACAGTTCCAAAATTACCAACTTAACGTTTCAAATGAAGTGCTCAATAATT
>CAJUYI010006724.1:0-13227 GCA_910591695.1 Galerucella pusilla
TTTTGAGACTAATGATAGGTATACCATTTTGTCGCAAATATGATGCAGTTTTAATATTTTCCAATAAATAGAGGGATACCGCTAACGATAAATACGCACAGTTACACTAAAAATATAGCTTTTGTGGCGCCCTCTAGAAAATACATCGAAACGGATAACTTATCATGATTTCCCAAGCCCGAAAACCCCTATCTTCAAATTTTCACGTTTTTATATCCAAAATCTTCCAATTTACTGAGAAAAAACATTTTTGACGTTTCGACTTTGCCACCCTGTATCTTTCTTATCATCAATATTTTATCGAAGGAAATTGCGTTAGATTGTAATATTTTTAGTCGAAGAATCTTCCATTTCACTTCGGACCATTACTTTCGGACCACCCTGTATATTATATATACTAAAAATCTGCTCCATTTCATAACAATTACCTCGTTCGTTACTATCCGATATGTTTGATGATGAATTTCTATTTTTATCAATGTACGAACACATTTTTGTTAGACACACTTTTCCAAAATAACCATTAGATTTGTTTATTTGGTCTTCTTTGTTTTCCGAGTCCTTATCTGTTATCCTATTCGGTCTTGGCTTTATTCTGAAAGGATCATATCTAAGTATTTTTGGTTTCGTCTCGAAAACACTTGACGGGTCATTTTTCTTCGGTTCCGATACAAAAGACTTATGTTTTGGAATTTCTGGTTTATTGATGCTTTCCTTTGAAGGTAATCTAAAGAAATATGTTATTTTTCAAATAAAAATGAAACCTGGTGTCTTAAAATCGGATTAAAAAAAGATTATGTTTCTCTGTACCTCATAGTTTTTCAAAAATATTATAGCCAAACTTCATAACGAGCCTGAGAATGGAATATTTGGGTTATAATTCACGAAATAGGGAAAAACATTTACCAGGCATGTTAAAACGCAAATTGGTATGGAAGAGAAATAAAAAATCGTAACTTTTTTCGCCAACAGCGGGAATCTTTGACGATTACGGATATCCAGGATAGGTAATTAATTATAATTAAGTTGACCGTCTCGAAGTCAAGGTCAAGATAGACTTATAGTCTATTCACAGTATAGGAACGAACCAGTAGTATAACTCTCATAAATTTCATTCATAAATTGCCAGAGCTTTTGATAACCTTGAACGGATCGCTTTACGATTCATTTTACCATAGGCGTAGATGCCTACGTTTTAAAATGACTTGAACGTGTTAAATGTTTTTTCTGAAATATTGTAGACCAGTCCACTGATGAGTGAATAAAACAATAGTCTTATACAAAATATTTATTGGTTTTTCCATATTACAATTTTCATTTTGTTATGATTTTTAAAATTTTTATTGACAAATTTTATGTTTAATATAGTCGTACCCTGAAGAAAAGTTTTATTAAATATTTTATTGGAAAATCAACACAAGGATGTACAAACCCTGTTGTTTGACTAGAGAGTGAGATGAGTAATTGAACAATATTATCTTCAGTAGCAACTGTCTCAAAATTCATTTGGAATAATGTTTCCAATAATGAGATGTATTGTACAAAATTTTCATGCGGCATATACAAGTTTCCAAAAGTATCCTTATTCGTATTTTCATAAGCTCTAAGGTAACAGTATAAAGACGAATCGTCTAAATTCTGATACGCATGTATGAAAATAACCACAAAAGTAGCGAACAAAATTCTTTTCCAATAAATCATTTGTCTGAAAGTCTTTGGGCATTGCAATATTTGATGAAAGAAATATTGTTGGAATAGCCTTTTTTAAAAGAAGTTTTCTTTCATGAGGTTGCTTAATCATGTCTGGTTCAAAATGAGCACCACATAAACGATGACTACTATTGTATAGAGATTATAGTTTTGGCATCAAGTCAGGCCTGTCGCATGCTTCGAGCCAAACTTTAGCTTCGAAACAAAAACAACAAATTGAATCAATGCATGAAACTAAGGCTCATAAATGTAATATGAAGATCAAATAATGAAGTATTATACTAACAGTTTCTCACCTTTTGAATCCTTTGGAAAACATTGAAATTTTTCATTACAATTATAATATTTATTGTTACATCCACGAACTACACACACACTACCCGTTTTCTTCTTTTTAATGGTCTCCATTGCAAAAAAGCTTATAAACTATGAAAATAATATCGAAAACCCGTAAAAATATAAGCTGTAATATAGTTATTTTCCTAACAAGTGCGGAAAGTGATACTTTCACGCACGCGACTGCAGTTGACCCGAACGACGCGGAGCGGAGTTCGGGCAAGCGGTTAAGGGCGGGAAAGACACTTTACGCATGAGTTAGGAACATTATTTTTTCTACGACCGTATATAGGTACAAAAAAGTATACCAACCCATTTTTCAAAAGTTATTTTATTTTAACATACATATACAAAACTTTAACCAAAAGCTATTAATTATTATAAATATTACTATTAGAAGCACAATTTGTTGCATTCTGTAAATTACTCAAAAATCCGGTCCAGTGGAGTTATTTATTGTTAACTGGTAAGTAGATGACGTCGATGAGGATGACATCGGTTGCAGGTCACATAAAGATGACGATGACGGCAACAGTTTGAAGTCATTTGTAGATGAAAGAATTTTATTTGATATATTTTTCTCATATCAAACTCGTGTGGTTTGATAGTTGCTTCGTGACACTACTTTAAAAAATGTACAGGATTATATCAAAATATCTTGATTATTTTATATTTTTAAAAAATTTAAAATGCAACAAAAAGCTAGAAAAGATGTAGATTTTATTTGAAGGACTATTCCGTAAATATTTATTCACCTGTTGTAACAATAGTTATAACTTCAGAAGTAAAAAACTATCTAATAAGGTCAAAACTTGCACAGTTTTACTTTCCCGCACTAGTGCGGGAAAGTGACACTTTCAAAACTGAAATGCGTGCGGGAAAGTGGGTCAAAACGCACGGTCGTAGAAAAAATAATTTTAATCGTAAATTCACCGCTGGCACTTTGGTTGGATCGCAGCACAGCACTGGCCGCCGGATAAGATACTCATCCGAACGACGTTGAAGGTCACAGAGAGCTCGGCTGTGTTACGTTACGAGATAACATACTAAGCCCAGGCTGAGGTGGTACCGGCGGAGGGACGGCTCCAGGAAAAAAAAACATACTAGTTCCTTTCTATACTGTGGTCTATTTGTATGCACGAGACTGTAATAAAACTTAATTTCCAATGCAAAACTTAGTACGGACATTTCAAATATTATTACAGAAGAATCTAAAATTCTCAAGAATGAACCTGGGATAATACAAATTTTCGGTCTTTTATTGGTATTTTATAACCATGAGCTGTGCGATTACATAGAAGGGGAAGTCGGGAACTGGCAAGTTAGGGAACACCAACTCAGATGGGGGCTGACACAAGAAGACCTCACTACTAAGAGTCTACTGAATAAGTTAGACAAGGAACTCTCGTCCAAGTTGTTGAAAATGGGTAAGAGAAATTTGAAGACAGTTACCGACCTGGTGTCTGGACACTGTACCCTGAGGAAGTTAGTGAACCTATGTGCAGAAAATGTGAACTTTACGATGAAACACCTACTCTCATACTCTGCTCCTGTGAGAACTTACAAGGACTCAGACGAAAGCACTTTGGAGTGGAAATAACATAACCTTCACAACTACTGAAGGTGTGAAGAACAATAGAAAAAGGTTTGGTCAGGCCAAAAGTCCTGTATATCAAAGATTACATAGCCGTATCATAAGATTATTTTCAATATATTTTATTTAGATAAAACATGGATCAACGAGGAACATATACCAAATAAATGTTGGCAAGATGAAAATTTTACAAGTCCAAGACAGGTTTTTTCAAATTATTTATATAATGGTTTAAATACACCATCAGGAAAGGGGCGCAGACTGATAATAGTACACAAAGGCAGCTAAACGGTTTTGTTAAAGGAGGTTTAGTGACTTTTGAATCTACTCGTACCGGTGACTACCATGAGGACATTAATGCTGATGTCTATGAAGAATGATATGTTTATTTTCTTTACTACTAGCCTATAAACCTAACTTTATTGAATTTTTGGAGGTTGGAATTAACAGTTAGAATTAACAGTTAGAAAACTATCACTGAAAATATTGTAAAGGTCATTTTAGATCAGGAAATTTCTTGTGCAATATTTAGTTCAAGTTTTGGAACAATTCAAATTGTCAAGTCTAAAATTGAAAATTGTATTAAAAATTGTCTACCCTGTCAAGATGTAAAAAGAAATAGAATAGGTTCTATTTTTTTAACAATTTGATTTATTGTTTGTGTTTCTATTTCACGATGAAAATGTCAATTTTCTTGATAATTTGTGGTTATGTATAAAAGTAGATGAAAAATATGTCTTGGAATAGACGAGAGATTGAAATATTATTCGAGGAAATCTCAAAACATGCCTGTTTGTACAATGTAAAACACTCCATCTCCTCTGTTTTAAAGTTAATATTCACTTAGTGACATGATCAGCCGTGAAAATAATAAATATTTCAAATTTTCCGGTTCCATAACTAAGGAAATTTTTGGAAAGATTATATTTATTTTATCATCAAACCAAATCACTGCGCAGAATCTTGAACTAAATATTGTTCAATAAATTGGAATAAAATAGCTTAAAACAAGAAATCTATTCCCAATATTGTTCCAAAACTTGGACTAAATATTGCACGAATAATTGTCCAATCTAAAATGACCTTAAAATAATTTTTCCTAAAGTAATTAATATCTGTCGAATTTTAAGCGATTTGCTGAAAAATAGTATGTTTACCTTTGTAATTCATAGAGCTGAGAATTGTAAAGAATGCTCTCACATGAATATCGTCGATTTTCAATCTGTTTGTATTTGTTGTTTACCATAAGATCCTTAACTGGTATTATTTCGGTTTTTTTAATCAATGACTTATTGTGTATCGATTTTATTGGTGTATTATCAATTGGAGTTGTACAATAAAGGGGACTTTCATTAGTTTTCACTGAAAAAATTTATTAGAATTTAAAAAACTGCTGCAAGGATGGCATAGTATATTATACTCACAGGTGGTGGAGACTATTATTATTGATCGAGCGGAATAAGGTTTATAAATGTCTTCAACACCCTGGTGTATATACAATTTTTTCCACTACTAGCCAAATTTAAAACAAAAATTAAAAATAATTCACAAACGCACCACGAGAAGCGTTTACCCCGTCGTATGACAGTGACAGTTTTCGATATATTAAGAACGTACTCGTTATGTCATCAGTCATTTTTTGTTGAGCGCGAATTTTAAACTAATGGCATTTTTTTTCAAATAATTTTTTCTTGTTAGGTAATTTCAAGCAGCAAATATGTTAAAGACATTCTCCTGGGTGTACAAAATTATGTTACCCAAGTTTTTGTTGAACTACTATCCTTGAACTATCAAAATACGAGGCTTGTTCAATTGAAACCCATCTTTGGCCCAGGAAAAATTGATTGACAAGTACAGTTACAAATAACTACCACTACAATTGAGGCACATATCCCACAGTTTCACCAACCGATGTATACCCTGCTTATAGAATTCTTGTGGCTGCTGCTGGAAGAATTCTTTCACAGCGTTTTGTACTTCTGCGTCCGACTGAAAACGGTTACCCTTTAACGCCTTTTTTAGTGGCCCAAAGATGTGAAAATCGCAAGGCGATAAATCGGGACTATAGGGTGGATGCTCTAAAATCCTCCACATCTTTCGTTGCAGATTTTCTTTCACTACGTTGTCAACATGAGGCCGAGCATTATCGTGAAGCAGAATAACACCACGTGAAAGCTTCCCTGGACGTTTTCTTCTTATTGCTTGATGGAGCTTGTTCAAAGTTTCATTATACAGGTTTGCGTTTCCATACACTGCTTGCATTCGCGTATAAATTTGCAACGGTTGCACACCTTCAGCACACAAAAATTGAATGACCGCACGCTTATCACATTTGGACGGATTGTTAACAACAAACGCCATTTCAAAGTCACAATACTTGAAATCGCTGTCAAATATAAACGAAATAAACAGATCAGTGTGACGTTTGCATACACTACTAATGTTGGAAAACGTCAGTTGAATGATTACAATTGTTTCCAAGGCTAACCTGACCAAAGATGGGTTTCAGTTGAACAAGCTGTGTATTTGAATTTGTCCATTATTGACCTAGGTTAATAATAAATAAAATTGTTAACCACGAAATTCAACTTCTCAGTCGTCTAGAAAAAGCAATAATTGTCAACTTCACAGCTAGTAGTGGAAAAAACATTTTTTATATCATCTTATTATTGCCTACCAACCTTGCTTAACTAAGTCGAATAAACTAAAAGCATTATTGATAACTATCGGTTTTATGGAACCTGGATACTTCACACTCAGTCTACAATTTTCAAGTCCTTTGTTGACTTGTGAAGACTCAGTCGTAGTGGAAACATTAGTATTTATAATTTTCGCAGATGGTAGATTCCATGTTTTCTCAACTGCATTCCAAAACTCTTCTTTATTTATTTGCTTCTGTTTGGAAGATACCTTTTGTTTGATCCACGGCATATCAGGTTCTCTGACATTTTTTCCTTGTAATTCTGTATCAAATAGAAATTAATTTTGGTAAAATGTGTATTATATTTAGTAGTTTCAACCAAAAATACACATCGGGCAAGATACGAGGAGGTATAATGGACCGGCCCATCACACGTGTAGGTTTTATAATTTTAAATGGAAGCCGTTAGGTTAGTTTTTTTCTCTTAATTTTTGGGAGTCAAACCACAATAATGTTTTTCATTTTTTATTTCGACGTTTCGGTAGCGGTCCAGCTACCGTTGTCAAGATTAACTAGTAATAAAATAATTTTTTGGTCCCTATCTGACACAACGAAAAAATATGACAACTAGACAATCAATGATATTTTGAAGTTTAAGACTACAAAACTTTGTTGTCAAATTTTATTAAGGTCCATTCATAGTAGATCACACCTCTGGTAAAATGTGAAATAAAATATTTTTTCCGCAAACGTCAAAAAAAGTAGACATTATTAACGTCAATTCATGATGTTGAAGTATGATTTCACAGACGCCACTATTTTGTACGGTCGTGAGCGGACAAAAAAGTACTTTTTTGTACGCTGACGGCCGTACAAAAAAGTAGAATTTTTAACAGGGAAAATAATTATTAGTTGAACTTTTAAACTGTATTAACGATAATAATTATTAATAGTAAAATTACAGTTATTTAAGGTTGCACCGCACATATTTAATGCACTACCTGATTTATTCACTTCCAATTCAAACGAATTTTGTGCAGAGTTGAAAGAGTTCATCGACAAAAATTTCCCGTGACTCCTTACTTGTTGTTGCTTCTGTTACATCAACGTCGACATAATTTCGCTCATGAGAAGCTGCATTCAGGTACAGTGAAGAAGAATTCGACATCAAGATTTTTTCTGCAGTTTGTTTTTTATTAGACAAAGAGTCTTCAATGTATCCTTCAGCGACAGTGCTCGACCTCCAACCTCCATGCCGTTTCAAACAAGTAATATCAGCTCCTCCATCCACAAGCAAAGTAGCTGAAGTTCTTCTTAACGCATGGCCGGTATAATCTTTTGAATTCGGTAGTTTTAAATAAGTTGCTACTGTTTTGGGTACGTTATTAATTGTATGAATTCCCATGACCATGCGATAACATTTTCCCTTTTGAAATTTCAAAAAAAAGCGTCGGCTTTCCATAGCTTGTGTACGTGAAGAAGTATATTTTCTGTAAAGATTTATATATTTTTCTCCAATAATTGTGAACGATCGTGGCTTTTTAGATTTACTATCAGGAATCTTTATATGAATATCTGATCCTAAATCTTTCATATCGTCTATTGTCATGTTCACCATCTCATCGCATCTACATGCTCCAGATACGCCCATTATTAGAACAGCCTAAAAGTAGTATGTATTTAAAAACTTGATTGTATTTATGCAGGTTAGAATATTATAACTAACCTTAATTCCTAGATATTGCTCATTAGGTGCATTATTTAAAAAATCTTCAAACTGATCTTTTGTGAATACCTTTGACTTTTTGGGAGTATACCCTTCATTCTGCTTCTTCAGATAAGCACGTAGTTTCATATATTTGCTAATATCTAATCCATGTTTAATATTCAGTAATGATTTTATCATGGAATACTGAGACCACATTGTTGAACTCTTCATTTTTAATTTAGTTGTCATTTCAAAAAAATAAGCTAGTAGCACATTTTCCGAATAGTTTAAAATGTTTTTATCATTGCACCAAGTGAGAAATCTTTCGTAAGCATGATTATAAACTCTACTTGACTTAGTTGGAATTAAATCTGTCGTAGCTGCCTTAGCAATGTCAACAACGTCGGGCGGTTTACAGTTGGGTTCTGAATCCGACATAATATAATCTAAAAGAAAATTTCAGTACACTTTACTACAACAAACGAAATTTTGATGCTCAAGTACTTACCAAAAATGCACAGTCCAATTGTTACTTTAAATCACTAACAATATTTCTGACATTATAAAATATTATTGAACTGTCAAATTTGTTTTTGACTTGGCAATCACAAAACCAGTAACCACGGAAATGTAGTGCGCAGTTTTATAATTATTATTCTCTGAATTTATCAACTTCGTAGCAATCGTTTTGAATTTTTATTTAAATATTAATTAGTTCTATAGTCTGGATGCCGTTTGCGGAAAAAATAGCATGTTTCATTCGGAGCAAAAGCACTTTTTGTGGCTCGTCTGAAATTGTCATCATTACTAACGTTCGGCCATCAAACATTCAGACTCGCCACAAAAAGTTATACTTTTACTCCTAATAAAACAATATACTATTATTTTATGACATTCTAACGATATGATAGTCTACTAGAAATGGAATCCAGTGAAGTGCACGTTCCAGGAACGGTTTTTATTGGGATAGCGCTTTTTTTCGCTTATTTTGGAAATGTTGTTAATAAAACGCGTTTGTTGTTACTTTTTTGTGTATGATCATTTTTGTTTTCAAAACATGTATAACTCAGTTTGGTGATTTTGTGTATTGAAGTGTGTATCGATTAAAAACTATTCCAATGATAAATCATAAGAAAACCTGGATAAAAACTTATGATGCTATCCTGATAACGCAGGTAATTGATTATTGGAAATTTCTCTTTCTAACATTGGTAACCAAATTTGACTACATTCGGCTGAAATACTAGCTACACATTTATCTGCATTTATTTGTATTAAAAGCACTTTCTTTGATTTTTCGTGTTTTATTATTGGGATCTTCCAATATTATTTTTGTCGAATCCCATTGAATTTTATGCCCCACTTTCCAAGCATGTTTACAAATACCTGACTTAAAGAACTACCTATCTTTGATATATTTTATATGTTCACTTATTCGGGCTTTCAATGGTCTAGATGTTTCACCTAAATAGAATTTGTCGCATTCACAAGATAAAAACTCGATCTGCTCTTTCAAAAATATAGTAATCGAGCTAGATTATTGATAAAAGTTTTAATATTTTGGTTATTTATGGGTGAATTAATTATTTCTGAAGAAACGATTCTGTTCATTCATTCCAGCGTTTAAAATCTCATTTCCTCTCTAGTAATAAAGATGAATATTACCCTTGTTACGATTAATGACTGCAAGGTGATATGCCAACCTACATCCAGAATTTGAGAACTTTCTTGTAAGAATTTTCACGGCATCACCTAAAAACATGCATTGTGTTAAGATAGGGAAGAAGAATAAGTAACTTTTTGCTTGATTATGACAATATAAGGCTCCATTTGCGCATAAACTTTTTTTAAAGGAGCCGTCCCTTCGCCGGCACCACCTCAGCCTCCTTGGCTTATTGTGGATACTACCAGTGTTCTGACTACAGCCTATTCAGCCAATCTGTTCCCTGTAGTAGCTCATACAGGTTCTTTGCTTGTTGGTTGTAGAAGTCATCTGGAGTCATTTGGGGTCTACCATACAGTTTCTGCCTCCTGTCCCGGTATTCTTCTTGCATCTTCTACATGTAAGATGTAAGGTCTCCGTTATACAGCTATATATTGTTCAGGTGCTCCTTTGTGGGAAAGTGTCCCGTAAGTAGCCCCGTTATGGTGCGTAGTTTGTTCCTGCTCATTGAGATGAGCAGTTCTTTCGCTACTTTTTCTGATGGTTCTTTTATGCACTTCTTCCCATGTATATGCCTGGGCGGATTCTTCCAGTGTTTATTGTGTTGTTCTTTCACCCACCCTTTTAACCATGACCTACTTAAGCATCTGGGAATGCCCACAGCTGATTCGGGTCCGTTCATAAAAGTTGACAATCCTGTTCTTGCGAGCTCGTCAGCTTTTTCATTGCCAGCGATTCCTTTGTGACCTGGGACCCACTCCAGTGTTACACTGTTCCGAGTCGCCAGTCTTCTATTTTCGCCTTATTCCTATACCAGCCAAGATGTTACCTTAGAGCTCTGAAGTGCTTTAAGGGCAGCTTGACTGTCACTGTAAAATTGCACATGCAAGTATTGCATAGACCTCTGCTTGAATAACCGAGGCGTATTTTCCAAGCGAGACGATTCCTTCATTTTTGCTCGACTTGCTGTATAATATTCCCGCTCCGTTGCCCAGCTCATTTTTTGATCCGCCTGTGTACCAGATCAGTTTTTTTGCTCTACTGAGTGGTGGTGCGTTCTCTTCCTCAAGCTCCTTCCAATCTTTGATGACAATCTCGAAGTTCTTGCGAAAGATATATCTGGTGGTCATGTGGTCTGTTGGCATTTTAAAGATGTCGTCATCCACATGCCTTTTTTCTGTGTGTCCACTCCCATGTGCTCATAAACTTAGATTCAATCTAGATTTTCCAGATCCGACTAGAAGAGTGAGTCCTGTCAATTTCTAGAATTAAAGGAAGAAAAGGCCAGGAAGAATCAGAGCAGAGTTTAGTCGAACCTAAACTCGATAGCTAGATGACGTAACGTGTAAATTGGAATTTGAATGAGAAAAATAATTATAAATTTTTTCTATTACCTTGTTCCTTTTTTGAAAAACATTCTTGCTGCTCTTCAATTCCATCCATTCTATGTGTATTTGATTCAGTAGATATTATTGGGGGTGTTATTTGTATGTTAGGAATGACTTTTTCGACAGGTACCATTTTGTCATCATCTTTCGCTTCCTCTAGAGTGATTTGGTGAATTTGATTATTTATCAACGATTCCAAATCAGCGAGTTTTACTTGTGATAGGCTTGGTATATTTTTTTGGGGTATTTCATGGGATGGTTTCAAATTCGTGAGAGGTATCGTGGAATAGTCCCTGAATACAAATATAATTAACACAATTTATGAGGCTGTTAAAATTTTAACCGGCGATAACAAGAAATCGGCTTTCGCTAATTACACTAAAATTTTAAAGGATTTCTCCAAAATGAAGCTATTATTTTAAAAGGGATGTTGAAGTGTGCCTTTAAATACTGTTGGTAACAAAAATGGCGCATGTAGACGTTGCAGAAAGCGAAGAAGAATACCTGCAAATAATGTTAGATAGAAAGGCTACAAATACAAAGAGGGAGCAGAAAAAGCAACCAAAGAAACTGAAGACCTGAGTAACAATAGTCAGCTACGCCCAAGCGACATACAAGAAGACGAGGACGAAAAACTCCCCGAATAAACAAGAGATTATCGAACAGGTGACAAGATTATTAGTTCAGCTAATGGCCTAAAGTCACCTATAGAGAATTTTGAGAAGATCTGCTTACGGGTCAGCAAAAACAAGTGGATCCACTATATAAGGTCGTCTTTAGTCGCAGTCCATCGGCTAAGAATTTGCCTTTTATAGAGGTAGCGAAAAAAAAACACACAGCAGAAGACGAGAAACAAGCGAGAAGATATCACCACCACGATTACACGGCCAATGAAGAAGGCAGCTCGACCCCAGCTAACAACTATTTTGACTAGAGACGAGCTGGACTCCAAAAATTCGAACGACCACGATGAGGACCCATACAAGATGGGGGTGGATGGAAGGTTCTCACCGGGATGCATCGCTCTTTGAGAGGTGCATCCTGGGAGGAACTGGCTTATCTACGGCGTGTGTGTGTGTGTGTGAACTATTTTGAAATAGTTGTCTTTTGTTATACCGGTTATCTTATATACACTTCTTTTTAAATGATCTTGATTCACCTAACCATACCTCTTTACGTTCGCAGGTTTCGATATTACTAAAAAAGATAAGGAGCAATCTTCTTCCAACTGCTTAATCTTTCTTTTCATTGGAACATCCAAATCAGGTGGCGATGACTGTTTTTTCAACTCTTTCAATATATTAATAACTGGTCTTAGCCTAGCCTTGTCTGTTAAACAGCAAATACCTACAAGAAGATTCACAGTTTTATAATACCAAAACTTCTTAATGAAAACTAATTTTAAACCTAATTGGTCCTGTAATTTAACAGGAATTCTACTCTATACTAAACACTATATTTAATGGTGATTTAGTTTCTGAAAGGAAAAATACTTATCTACTATTGCAACAGCCAAAAAATACACCAGCTTAACAGGAAGCTTAGTTTATGGTCATTTTTTTTGTATGCGCATGTCTGAAAGGAGCCATTTTTTTAATAAGGTACTTGTCATATTCCACTTTGTCGCCCAATTATATCACCGATATTTGAAAATTTGATCATTTTCTCAGTGTAAGTTATCTGTCAACGTCGGTGTCTCAAGGTCGTACATTTTTGTTATCAAAACATCAAAGAAATTGCATCGGGCTTCGATTCTTGTTAAGCTGGTATATTATTTGCCACAGCGGTCATATCAATCAGCTAAAAAGACACGCGAGAATTGGGAAATGCTCCAGTAGCATCGCGTTGGGATGAACGCGACCATTGATATATTTTAATAAATTTCACACGTACCTGTATCACGTCTTTTACCAATAATGAATTTTCGTGGTTCTATCAAACATGCTCTACTGTGATCACAAAACGGTAATATTTTGAAATAGTTTAAGAAATTCTTGCGTTTCAATAAACATACGTTTTTAGGGGGAGCGTGGTACGTGATAGCGCTGGGCATGAATGAGTTTTTCCATGACCCTATGTTTCTTGTGAAAGTGGCATACACATTTTTTGTTTTTATGCATACCGATTGGAGTTTCCTTAGTGCTTGAGATGAGATCTATAAGTATTTAAAAATATATTCAACTATTA
>CAJUYI010006725.1:0-13225 GCA_910591695.1 Galerucella pusilla
TTGGGGAACTCAAACTGGGTGGGAAAAGCTACCCCATCCGTGTTCAACATGAGATGTGTATTTTTATACAGAACTCTAAAATGTAATCTATTTTAAATGAGACAAGCAACCGGTTTTTATAGATAGTTGGGTTACTCTATAAAAAAAGTTAAACACAGGTACTGGCTCGAAGTTGCTCTAACGTAGTGGACTTAGAGGCTGTATCATAGGGAAATGTATACTTGTGAGGTCTGTGGTAAATGTGGTGGCAACCGACGGTCGGTACATGGAAATGGTTCGATTATTTCGGTTCAGGATTTTTAAAAAGTGCTGGACAATGGAAATAATGGTGCAGTTCAAATGGTATTGGAAAGGAGCCTACGTCGTGAAGTTCAAATGTAAGTGTTTTAGTTTCAATTTACTCTTAAAATATCTGTATCTGTAAGATGTCGAAGGGTGGGTGACCCCACAGCACTTAGGCCACAATTGGCCCATTGTGCATCCTTCTGAGGTTCAGACTTCCTTCTAGCTCGTCATCCAGCCTACTTGTTTGAAGTAGCCTACTTGTTTGAAGTAGGCGATAACGTCACCGGAAGTAAGCTCCCTCCCCAGATAGCACAAACACGTTTCAAAGACATCTTAAAGACGTTTGTTCACGATGTTCATGACGTTTCGAAGATGTCCACTAATATCCAAAATATGTTTTGAAGACGTCTTTAGGACGTACATTGTTACAAAACAAGGCGTCTTTGGGACATCCATTTTTGTACGTCTTCAAGACACACAGTTTTGGACGTGTTTATATACCGTCTTTTTACTTGATGAAAATAAATGTTATAATGCCCTTTTATCTAATTCCACAAACTTATACTATATTTATCACTCTTCTTTAACTAATTTAGCTAATAACTATTATTGAAATATTCTTCCCACCTTCAAAGTGTTTATATTTAGATTTAGAAGTGGGTTTTATTGAAAAATTTTACTTTCCCCACTTCTAGATATAGTTCTCCTGACTTTTCTCTTTTCTCCATAATATTCAACTACTTACTATCTGATCTGAGTCCATTGTTAGGTTAGTACCAAATGTTGATTCATATGATTCTCATCTTAAAGGATGACATGTCTGACACAGACATGTGTATGTCTGTGTCGCCCTCTACCTTTCAAGTGCTCAATAATTTAGTGATGCTGGAGACTTGCCCCATTAAAAATTGCTAAAAGAGTTGAACGTCCACATCACCAACATATTTAAGACGTCTTTAAAACATCCCTACAAAGGCGTTTTAAACTTGTCGTAAGAAGGACGTCTTAAAAACGTCCGTTTTACGTACCAGGACGTTTGGACCAAAGTAAGACATGATCTGGACGTCTTTAAGATGTAGTGTGCTATCTGGGTCATGCTGGCTTGTGTTAGCCTGTATCTACTCGCCGAATACATCTGACGTTATAGATAAACAATTTGCATATTCCTCGGTGGTCGAGTAGTAAGCAAACCAGACTCTCACGCGATAGACCCGGGTTCGATTCCCCGAGAAGAAGTTATTTTGTATTGTTAATTTTATTTTTAAATAATTATTCTACTTGATATTAATAACGACAACAGGTAGACGTTTGGGTACGGTACCCTTCATGAGGGAGTTCGACTGGCAACATCTACTTATAACAGCATCGTATATTTAAAAAGGGAAACCGTAGCATTATACAAATTGGACATTCAAGAACTGTACGTTTACCACGAAAAAATTAGTGGCAACATAAAATTGAATTGTTAAATTTTCAATTTGAAGTTATATTACAGTTTATAGAAATTTTTATTTTCTAGATTTTTTCTTAAGTGGGTCGTGGAAAAATTATGCTGTTCGACTCGTGTGGATTGTCCATATCGCACTTGAACGATTGAGCACTCCGCCTACGGCGTCGTGCTCAAACTTCGTCCTCGTGCGATATGGCCATCATATCCACACTAGTTGCACAAACTACTATTTCTATCAAAATATGTTCTACCGGAAGTTGACTGTAACTTTGTTATTTTGAATGGAACACCCAGTATATCAATACATTTTTAAAATCTCCGTATAATTTTAGTATACTTTTGTCTGAAAACTTTTTTCGAAAAATCCATATTTTTTGAGTGATTAATTTTTTTGTAAAAAATTTGACGGTTGCAGACCCTTACAAATTATTTTTTCAAGAGGATACCCTTAAAGATATGAAAATGGTTTCTGTTTGTTTGCTTTTGGCAATGTCAGACCTATTTGAATCTATGTTGAAACATTTTTCATTTTATAAAGGGTGTGTATAGAAAGTGTTCAAAGTTTAACTTCATAAATATCAATTTTCTTTATTTTTTTAAATAGAACCCCCCGGTTTTTTCTATTTTAATGCATTTAGGGGTAAAAAATAAGGCAAATTCATGTATACTTTCCTATACCTAAACCTTACCGTTATCCAGATATTGAATGTTTTCTGTAAATTTTTAGAGATGCCGGATATCTTACTGCAAATAAAGTACATATGTTCTTGTAACAACTTTGCCATATTTACCATGCTTTAAAAGCAAATTTACATAATCTTTTTTATTTCTTAGTGCTTGTATCAACGGGTCAAAATAAAATTTAGACCACACCTGCATCTCTCAAAATTTACAGAGAACATTCAATATCTGGATAATGGTAAGGTTTAGGTATAGGAAAGTATACATTAATTTGCTTCATTTTTTACCCCTGAATGCATTAAAATGAAAAAAACCGGGTGGTTCTATTTAAGAAAATAAAGAAATTTGATATTTATGAAGTTAAACTTTGAACACTTTCTATACACACCCTGTATAAAATGAAAAATTTTTCAACATAGATTCAAATACGTCTGATCTTGCTAAAAGCAACCAATCAGAAACCATTTTCATATCTTTAAGGTTATCCTCGTAAAAAAATAATTTATAAGGGTCTGCAACGGTCAAATTTTTTATAAAAAAATCAATAACTCAAAAAGTATGGATTTTTCGAAAAAAGTTTTCAGGCAAAACTATACTAAAATTTTACGTAGATTTTAAAAATGTATTAATATACAGGGTGTTCTATTCAAAATAACAAAGTTGCAGTCGACTTCCGGTAGAACCGGAAGTCTGCCATCTTTCAAAATATTTCAGTTAAAAAGATCGTATCCGAAAACCCGAACGTAGAAATTTTCATGATTTTACTATAAGTATTTTGCCATATACAAATAGTTTAAGCACGTCGTGGGACACCCTGTATAGAGAGGCTCAAAACTACGAAAACAGAAAACAGATTGTAGCTTGAAAAGTTTAAGCAAATTATTCTATTTACTTTCAAAATCGTTTTTTTAATTTTAATTTGAAAATAAGAGTAATAATGGAAAAAGTGTCATTTGAAAACACCCCGTATAAAATAAAAAATAAATAAATTAAATTTTGTACAAATTTGGTGTAAAATGAAATAATCTACTTATTATATTTTCCGAGAAAATTAATTACAGTCGAAAATGTATTCTCGCAAAATTGTATATCAATATTTTTGCGACCAGTCGTAATAGCTCGGGTAGCTGCGAGTTATACAGCCTAGCTTTTGGCATTACCAAACTCCAGCTCTAAAATATAAACTTTTAACAGCCAATTGGAAAACTTTCTCTCTCTCCCAAACGAAAGGTAATGCCTCAGCGCGACTTTAATTTCGGGACTTTTATGATGATTCCGAAAGTGAGAACATAGCAATTTCTGAATTAACTATTGCAAAGATTGACGAGCTGCTCCGCCGAAATTAAATCGGCAGACCGTGCAAAAGTAGGGTTAGAAACGGAGCAGGAGCGCGGCCGCTGGGAAAAATCAAAGGACATGACGATAAATCCTTTTAATTTTGTATTTATATGCAAAAATAATTGAGAAAATCATAAGAGTTGTTTGAAAAACTTTATTTTTAACCATAAACACTTTTTTTAGTGTACCGGGTGGCCAACTAAGAACGGCCGTCGGGCATATCTCAGGAGTGGATTATAGCAGAGGTTCGGGAAAAAATTTTTTATAACAAAAGTGGCCTCGAGAAACGACTGGAAATTATTTTCAGCATTGTAGGTCCACCACTAGAGGGCGTATTTGACAGTTGAAATTTTTGAATGCAAATTTTTTCAAAATTTACTCAATTAAGGAGCATATTAAATATTATAATAAGATTCCTCGACAAAGTCTGCATATTTTTAATAGGACAAGTTCAAGTCTATCTCTTCAAATGAGGGGTGGGGGAGAGTGGGAACCTTGTTACGAAAAAACGTCTGTCATTCGAATTCTGCTTGACCGATTTTAATAAACTTGATGTTGTTTGGAAGAGCTTTTGTTGAACAATCGAATATTTGTAAATATGAAGCAATCTGATTAATAACATAAATGCTAGAGGGCGCTGTTTTTTTTTTAATATTGTGGTTTCTCGTAACAATTTTAAATGGAAGCATTCAAATTGAAGTGGGTCTTTAAAAAGTAGACTGAATTAGTAATAAAACACTGCAAATAGCAAGGTGATATCTCTTTTCTATCCAGAGATATCGTAAGAAACAGGTATATGGCGGGAATTGTTCTTCCAACATCTAGAAGGCTGGTTCCGTTAACAAAAGTTATTAAATTTTTATTTATTTATTTATTTATTTAATTACAATATCCTTGGGCAAGCCCAATTACAGGATAAGGACAAACACAGGATAATAATGACAGGTGAGAAAAAAAAAATAAAAAGAAAATAATACAATGCAGTACTAGGGAAAAAAAGTAAGCACTCATATACAGCTAGGCACTCACAAAAAGATACTTACACAAACATTATATGCGAAGTGAAATCTTTCCTATGAATTCGTTTTATTTGTCTATTATATTTGTGCAGAAAATATCTATGTTTGACTCAATCGAGGAGTATTCAATGATAAGTTGGTTTGTCCAATGTGGTAATTAATAGAAAAGGCTATTGGTTCTAGAATTTGTTCTAGGAACTCTGAAATTCAGTAGCGATACAATAATATCACATTTAAAAATATAATTAACAATTTTGTATGAAAACATAACTGAATGCATTGAGCGACGACGAAGTAAACTACTGCTATTAAAACGAGAATAAAAGTGTTCTTGAGGTGTGCCTCTAACAGGATAAAGACCGTCCAAGATATAAGAAGCCGACTTAAAGTATCTTCTTTGTACTCGTTCCAAAGCGGAAACATGAATATTATAATTCGGGCTCCAAATAACACATGCATACTCCAGTTGCGATCTTACAATGCCGAGAACAAAATATTCAATGTGTTAATATTTTTGAAATATTTCGTATTTCTAACTATGAAACCCAGCGACCGATATGCTGCAGAGACCGTTTTTTGTATATGAGGAACAAAAGATAACCTTTGATCAAAATAAATTTTTTTTCCCGAACCTGTGATATAATCCACTCCCGAGATATGGCCGACGGCCGTTCTTAGTTGGCCACCCGTTACAAACCTACGCTTCTACAGTCCGTGCAGATTTCATTTACGCCCGATGTAATCAAAAGCACGAAATTAACATGAAATTTTGAGAATAGAATAAATCGATCTTTGAAACAGTAAAGAGCAGTTTCATTGCTTTTTTTTATGGAATATAATCATATTCTGTAACTATGCATTGTCGTTTCTTTAGAAAACATGAATACTTTGGGTTTTACAGACGCTCAAAGTTAGTAAAAATGTTAATAGAGATGGGCGATACGCGTTGCGGAATTGTTTAAGTCGTTTATACTTCCATTGACTGTACTCTGTGATCTTTGCTCATCCAGATCACTCTAACAACTGATAAATAGAGGAGTTCAATCTAAGGTCAGTGTGGCCAACAAAAAGTGGTTTTTTCTTACAAGAATTACAATTAAGGTCTGCCTTTCAAAACATAAGATTTTTGCATGCTTTTTATCATTGCGAACATCTATATTGCTTTATTAAAATAATGAATACACTTTTTAGCTGAATACTCAACCTATCGGTGGCCAATAATTCTAGGAACTCTCGGCAAGTCACCATTTCATTTCTGTTATTCTGTCACTAGTTATATTTATTTTTGATATCCGTTTAATTGTATAGGTCCATTTTCGATTAGATTTTTGTAGCATAACTAGTTAGGTGTATCTCTATTCTTCTAATTACTTTTCAACTGACATTTGACATAACTAGTGACAGATAACAGAAATGAAGAGCCAATGACATGCCAAGAGTTCCTAGAATTATTGGCCACCGATATGTTAAGTATTTAGCTAAAAAGTAATTTTAAATTTCAAGATATACGCTTCGGAAGTGTATTCATTATTTTAATAAAGCAATATAGATATTTGCAATGATAAAAAACATGCAAAAATCTTGTTTTGAATGGTAGATCTTAACTGTCATTCTTGTTAGAAAAAACCACTTTTTGTTGGCCACACTGACCTAGACTGAACTCCTATATTAAGCAGCTGTTCATGTCGTAAATATTTAAATACTCGTCCCCTCTAAGTTTGACCCCCTGCATAGCTATTTTCCTAACAGTTTTTTGACACCAAAGCTGCTAATATAAACTTTAATTTTTTTTATTGTTTTAATTGGGGTAATTCGGTCGCGCTACTGACATGGGGAGTAAAGGGAATTGTATATAGGCACGACAGAGATATTCGCCAACACTGATGTGGCAGCAGACTGTGACTTTGTACGAAGCTAAATTGGTTTGTGTGTTTTTATGACTGTGTTTTAGTGCCGTGCCCGCGCGCGTCTTGGATTGCTCCGATTGGGTTAGCAGGACTCCACGAAGGACGACGGTGTCGGTGTCACACGTTAAAGAAATTTCACTTCCTTGCCAATGTCGACGACGTCGATCTGTTGGTGATTTAATACTAACCGAGTTCATTGCAGCTTCGTAAATCTTAAATATTTCTGTTAGTCCAAGCTGCATCGCAAGCTCTAGAACTAGATCATCTCAGAAGATTTTGGAAAGTAGTCTATCTACAATATGTCCTCCTAATCTGGAGTCATATGGAAAACTTTTTTATTATTAATTAATATTAATATTAGGAAGAAGAGTTCTGTGGCTGTGAGGCTAAAGGGCATAACTCGATTTTTTGGGAAAATGAGTTATCCACAGTAGGATACTTAAAAAAAATAGCTTTATAATATGACAAAACGGTATAAATTAATTCCAAAAATAAGAGATTTATTTTATTAAAATTAGGGCATAACAGATATATTTGAAAATATCCCATCAAGCAAAAGGTCATAATATCATGATCTGAAAAACAATTTTTTTCTCGTAAGTAAAAAGACATAACTATATAGTTATTTTGAAGTTTTAAGAAAAAAATAAATAAATAAAGTTATGAATCAAACAATTTTATTTTGTTAAATCTACATTATATTTAACCTTAAAGTTGTGACGCGTTTCGCTAACACAGTAGCTTTTTCGTTTTCGTTTATAATTTACTATGGATCTACATCAAGTAAAAGCCTCATCTATTCAATTTTCAAAATTAAGTTATGTCTAATAGTCTAATGATGCATTCACAACCAGACATATAGGCATAACTCGAGATATGACCTTTTAACTTAATGTAAATTTTCTTTCCTCTGGCTTATCTAAGTGGCGAGTTATACCCTTTTGCCTGTTTGATATTTCGCATTTAAGCAGAATCGCCGATGAAAAGCCGTTATTTTGTCCGGATCCTGATATTGATCGATTAATGAGCGATGTAGAATTTTAATATTTAGTTTAAATAAAAGCAGTACTTACGATATTTTGCTTTTTTTTAAATATTATAAAACCGCTAATGCTTAACTCGAGTTACACTTAACCAGGGTTCATAGCGACCTGGAAAAGTCAGGGAATTTGAAGATGGTCAGGGAAAAGTCAGGAAAAACATCATTTTCAACAGAAATAACCAAAAATGTCGGATATTTTTCCCCTACCTGGAAAATAATTATGGATCTTTCCCCTTCAAGTTTAGATAAAATTATTGATCGTTCCCCATAAACTTAGACCATTCTTTTATTATTTTTTATACCTATGAAATAAAAAGAGATAGCTAACTCGGACATTATACTAAAGGTTTCTGAAGTAGAACTAGTAAGATTTTGGAAAGAAGGTCAAAAATTTCTTGTAGCTGCAGTAAAAAATAGTGCTGAAAGATCATTCATAAAATATAATTTGGCAAAGTATATTACCTGTTTTGACCCAAGAATATTCATGGATTCTGCACAAAATGCAAATAAATTAATTCAATACTTTTACGATAAACATAATAACGAGTAGGTAAGCAGAAAAAAGTGTTTGTCAATTTAAAAAACTTGCATCTGACGAACATTTTTTAGGAGGAGCTAAGAACTACGACTACAATAAAAATGACTCACAGAACATATAAAGACTTTCTCGAAAAATAAAATAAAAATTCAATTAAAAATAATTTGGTTAAAAAGAGAAAAAGGGAAGCTAAGAGTAAAATCTATCATTTGGAAATTGAAAAGAGAAAAATCGAAAACGAATCAAATACTAGCTTGTCTTTAATAAACACTGAAATTAATGACCTAAGACAAACGTTAAGTACTATCGTTACCTAATTTTCCTAATGTATTGGCCAATCTGCAGGGAATAATTTGTTGTTACCCTGCAGATTTTGTGATGCGAATTTGGGGTTTTTTGTTCTGAAGAGTTTTATAACTGTTTGTTTTTATGTTATATTTTTTCATTTGTTTTTATTTTTGTGTTTTTATTCCTTCCAGATTCTTTGTTCAAATCTTGTTTATCAAAAAGAGACATATGTATTGGTTTCTTCAAACGTGATGCTTCTTCCCTGTGAACTATGAGTTTGAATGAAAATAACTTTTTTAGTGTAAGTGTGTGGGGAGGAGGGGGTAAGCTTAGGAAGAATTTCAATTGTCACAGACTTACTTTTTTAGTGGATACCTAAAAGTGACCTGGAAAAAAAATTGTGGGTCAGGGAAAACCTGGAAAAGTCAGGGAATTTTATTTTGTAAAATGGCTATGAACCCTGTTAACAGGACTAATAGAAATTACATTACATCTCGACTATATCCTTTTGACTTATCACAGAATGAAAATTTTGGGAAATATATTGAGTTATGTCTTTTTGCCTAATTGCTTTACAGTATTTCAATGAGTTAAGTTTCAAAATTTTCAAAAAAATGCCAGTTTTCCGAAAAATAAATAAGAAAATGGATTAAGACAAAAAAAATTCATTATGCAGACAAAATCTCAAAATACTAAATTGTTTTAGAATTTGTAAATCGAAAATTTTATACAATATTAGTTTTTCGCCACTCTTGAAAAGTATGAAAAACTGAGTTATGCCCTTTAGCCATACAGCCACAGAGTTATTCTTCATAAAAAGCTCTGCATTATCTAAAACCTGGTATACAGTCATCAAAAAATATCAAATTTTTCAGTCGTATACGAGATTTCACTCAAGAGTAAAGTAGTACCTTTAAATTTGACAATATCGAAAAATGTTACTGAAAAAAGTTGTTCAGAATTAAAAACTACGATTAAATGTGTAATTACATTCATTTAAATTGGAACTTCAGATTATTTTATTTTTTACTAATGTATCTATTTTGAATAAACATTTATCTCTGGTGATTACTGTGCTTCGTAATCACCAGAGATAAATGTTTATTCAAAATAGACACATTAGTAATAAAATAAATAAAAAAATGGCAGAATTACAGGCCAGAAAAGGGGTAGCTACAAAAAAAACGGTGCACCTTGATTAACATCCAGTGGTGGAACAACGTATCCACGAGCATGCGTGCGAAATTTTTGCCGGACCCCCCTATTGATAGCAATATTAATTTAGGTTATTAATTTTGGTTACAAAAAAAAGTTCTCCATCACGCAATCCCAACATGGTTTTCGCCAGAATTATTCAATCGAAACTGCTTCAATTGACCTTGTACAATATGTTCATGAGAATATCGATCAAAACAATCATTTAGTGGGAATATTTTTCGACCTAACCCGTGCATTTGACACAATTAATCCCACTTACTTATCAATAAAACTTGAAGCAATGGGCATTAGAGAACCAATTCAATCGTGGATCAACTTATACATGTCGGGCAGAACACTCAAAGTGCAGATTGAAGATGAGCTATCTGATGAGTTTAGTACTTATATTGGAACTCCACAGGGTGGAGTATTAGGACCACTTTTATTTCTCCTCTACATAAATGACCTACCCTTAAGTATAACAAATGGACGCGTTTTTATATATGCAGATGACACAACGATTGTAATCGTAGCCGATAGTTTAGATGAATTACTAAGGAAAATACAAATAACCATGATTGAGTTCATTCATTGGTGTCAAAAAAATCACCTCATTATTAATGAAAGTAAAACCATTTTTATTCAATTCACATCTCCTCTTAGGGAAGGCAACAACTTAATTTTTACATTAAACAATAGGAAGTTTGAGTCGGTAGAGCACACTAAATTTCTTGGAATGGAATTAGATTCCAAACTAAATTTTAACCATCAAATTGACTCTCTCTGTAAAAAACTAAATAAACTCTACTTTGCTTTCAATAATCTAAAATCAAATTTTTATCAATGTCACCTACTTAACTTGTATTATGCTTTTATATACTCTGCTATCAGCTGCAATATAGTTGTGTGGGGCCGAGCAACAGATTTTGAGCGAGTATTCATTCTTCAAAAGCGATTCATTCGTCTAATTTTTAACTTGAGGTATAACGAATCTTGTAGAGATACATTTAAGAAGAATGACATCATGACCTGCACATGTATTTATCTCTTTAAATTGTTAACCTACACTTTTCTTAATAAGAGTAAGTTTCAAATAAATAGAGAAGTCCATAATTATAACACGAGAAATAGAGATGATATCCACCTAAATCGATTCAATCGATTTCAACTAAAAAAGTCTCCAATGTATGCAGGAGGTCAGTTTTTTAACTTGCTACCTGACTCAATCAAAGAAATAAAACATTTTAACAAATTTAAGAAAAGTTTAAAGTTGTTTTTAACTGAAAATTGTTTTTATTCTCTAGACGAATTTATTGGCTGGAACAATAACACTTAATTTCTGTAATTTTGTCTATTTAATTTTACTTTAAATTTTAACAATACTTTATCAGTCTCGTAATTTTACCCTGTTTTGTAATTTTATTGTTTGCTACTAATGTTCTTATCAAGTTTATTACTGTCTAACCTACTTTCACCTTACCATTCTGTATTTGACTTGTCTTATGTCATGTAAATGATACACAAAGATTAATAAATTTATCTATCTTATCTATCTATCTATGATTCCAACTTAGGGGGACATATTGTATACTAGGTATACGTTCGTTTAAAAAAACTAAATTCAGTTACCCCCAGCTTTCGGCCTAAACTATCTTTTGATAGAAAATTATTATTTTTTCGATCGTCATATATCGACGGAACAATTTTCTATAAATTCTTGATTTTTTTTCTCATTAAGCAGAAAAAAGAAACCTGCTTTTTATATCTATAACATCCCGACGACGTAATACATCCCTGTTATGACCTATTAAGACGATATACTGCAAAGTGAAACTTGAAGGTGGTGTGTGTATATAGTAAGAAGAAGAAGAAGAAGGGCTAAGACGTTATAACATATAATTCCCTCGGGGTAGCATCATTTAAGGGGACCGAGATATCTGCCCTTCTTGAACGGACGGCCCCACTAGGCCTATTTCGCCGTCCCAATTAAACTATTTACTTACTATCGAGGCTACTTTGAAAATGATCTAGTGTTATCGATTCTATCCCGAGGAGTTTAAATTACGAGTTTGTAAATTATCGGTACCTTAGGAAATTAACAAATTTGTTTCGGTAAATTCACTAAGTAAAATAATAAACCTATTTTTTCCACTACTAGCTGTGGAGTTGACAATTACTGCTTCTTATAGCCAACTGTCAACTGAAAAGTTCAATTTCTCTATAAGTATACCGGGGTCGATAATTTTTGAAACCAAAAAAATGAGAGTAGGATAAAACCCATTAAAAAAGGAGGGAAATATGATATACCTAATTGAAAAAAAAAAAAAATTACGGGTGATCCGAGTTCGGGAAGTGGGAGGGGGTGAGTTTATCTCGATTTCCGGCAAAACTACAAATCCTACAGAAAAAAGTTGAATGGCAAAGTTGTGAGTAATAAAAAGCTCTACAACTTTTGTATTCACAATTTTCTCACATAGCCTCAAAATGTATGTGAAAAACTCAAATCACCAAGTTTTTGGCTGTTTATTTTTATCTTTTTCAAAAATAGCTATTTATGCCATTACGAAATGCCTAATTTTGTGTAACGCGGAACGAACGAAGTGAGTTTCGCAAAAACTCAAAAGTTACACAAAATTTCATTTCGTAACGTATTGCATACAAGATTTTTTCTAATTTTGAAGGAAGTAATAAAAAAATAAAATTCAATATAATTGATAAAAATTTGGAAAACATAAATTTAGTTTGTTGTTGTTATAGTTTGGCAAGTTTAACTGGAGCTACGGGGCATCGGTAAGAGGCGAGGAAAAACATGGTGTACATCAGTCAAACGTACAAATGGCGTACGGTACCTATTTTACCAAGTAAAACTGAAATTACAAAGGTAACTGACAATAACAACGCCACTGGATAAATCAATATCAGTCAATTGACGAAGTGAGAGGAAAGAACATACGCACGTGCTTGCCAATAAGAAGTCAGCTGGTCGATACAAATCACCAATTATGTAATCGGAGGGTGTGGTCATTATGGTTTTCGTACAACGTTGCCAGAGCTTTAAGAAGCCCATAACAAATTTGGAAAAGTGTTCTCTTTTAATATTCATGAATTGGAAAATAATGTTAATAGAATAAATCCTAGGAAACAAGCACATTATAAAATTAACGTTCAATAATATTTTTAATATTGTTAATAATAAAAAGACCCATTTATAATTATTATCACTACATAATCAGTACTTCAACTTTTTCATAGTTAAGCGCCAATGTCGAATGTCGACTGCATACCTTTCACGGTTTCAGATAAACTTGCCAAAGTATACTTCTTATTCGTTGTCAGTTTGACATTTTGTAAAAAGTCTAGACGGAAGGTTTTTAAATAGATTGATATATTTTTAGTTTTATTTAAAAAAAATGAGTGATTCAAGTTCTGAAGAGCTACCAAGCGATATTGAAGAGGCAGCAGGTAATGCTCTATTATCAG
>CAJUYI010006726.1:0-13224 GCA_910591695.1 Galerucella pusilla
AGTTATGTTACTAAGTCTTTTTTCTCTTTTTTTAATGAAAAAGTTCCAGCATCAAATTAACCTTAGAGCCTCCTGACTCCAATGTCGAGTACCTGAAGTGAAATAACATGCTGCACTAAGTAATTTTCTGCATCAAATGCACCCAAAGACCGCAATCATTTCTTTCAAATAAAAGCGTGCAACTGCTCACTTGGATCTATTGTGGCATTTCAGTAGTGGCCCATTTACATTTTCACAAAAGATTATGGGTTTTTAAGAACTGTTTTTTTCAGCTTCACTGAACATCTGACATAATCTGTTGAGATTACTCTCAAAATCAGATCAAATCTAACTATGAGATTAGAAACTGCGATTTTCTACCTGAGCTGCAAAGAATTTGGTATAAGTCTATTATATTTTTGGTGTAAACAATATAAGAGGATGTCTTTGAAAACGGTTGGAATAGCCCATTTTTCAAAAAACCCATTTTAGCATTTGGTACTAGTTACAAAAATAAAAATAAGTTTATTTGCTTAAATTGCATAACAATTCTTGAAGATTAATACAGAAATATTTTTTTCCACTACTAGCTGTGAAGTTGACAATTATTGCTGTTTCTAGCCAACTGAGACACTTAATTATTCTTACTAATTGTCCGACATTTAATTTCAATTGCTATATGTCCGAGGCTGGAGCCATGAACGTTGATCCTAAACATCCGATGTGGGATACTGAAAAAGGTAGTTATACTGAATGTATAATCCGGTAGCCGAATTAATTGATAGGCAACACTTGCGTGTCCTAATTTGTTTATTTTGAAAATAAGTACTGTAGAAAAACAGAATAAACAACAGAACATAAATATGTACTCATAATTACATTTTGGTATTGCTGATGAGTACCTAAATACTAATCTTAAGTAAGTTTCTAAGTTCACTTAGTTTTAAACTTTTTTTTTGGAAGACCAATGGCTGTTAATAAATCTCCTTTTGGACATTGTTTACTAACTATGATAACTGACTTGACTATACCTACAACTTACTTTTGAAACAGTGTGATTGTGTTCGTTATTTAACTGGGTGATTTTTAGCTTTTTCGTCTTACTCTGGAAATTAATTGTTATATATGCACCGCAGTTAGTACTGCGATGAGATCTGCAATAAAGTTAGTAATATGTTAAAAAATTAAATAATATGTACTATATTTGCTGGTTTACCTAGTATTTGGTCTTTTGCCATTAGAATTGCTCCTAAACAACTTTCCTCCTAGCTTACAAGTGAATTTCAGATATTCGTAAATGCAGTTCTTGTCCTTTCGGTCTCCTTTTAGAATTTTACTATCACGTTTGTAAAATTTTACAAAGTTTTTTCATAAGCACTGAGGGCTTTCATGTAATCACTAAATGTTTTACCAACCTCCATTGTATTGGTTAACTGAACCACCCGGAGGAAGCGCTAAGTAAAACCGAGGTTAAAACTCAAACAGACATAACCTCAAAAAACATATTTTCGTAAGATTTCATACTCGGACATATAGCAATTGAATTTAAATGTCCGATGTCGGACATTTAGTAAGAATAATTAAGTGCCCGAACTCGGACACGCAGCCACTGCCTTTTTAATTTATTTTTGTCTTAAATTTGGCTAGTAGTGGAAACAAACAAACAAACCATAGAGTTGAAGACATTCATAAATCTCGCACCTTATTCCGTTCGGGGCAAAGCCCCTTGCGAAATAATCTTGGTGCTCGGTCTTCACCACCTTGGTGTATAATATACTATGGTTTTATGGTTATGTATTGTTAATGATTTCTCAACAAGTAATATTGGCTAATCTACTTAATACTTAATACTGTTTATCGACCTAAAAATTACTAGCTGTGAAAATCTGGAAACCCTCTTAATAGCACAAGACGTCAAACTAAATAGACATAGTGGAGATATACATTTTTTTCAGTTAACCCCCCTTCGAATGACATATAACCACCAATTTTTTTAAAAGGGAAGTATTTGTTCAGTGTGTACCTTTATGACATTTTCCCAATAATATTTTCAAACAGTTTCTTATCCATAAATGTAATTAGAACGAATAAACGACAAAATATAACATCAAAGTGTTGAAAATATGGTATGGCTTATCTTTGCCTCATAAAGCTGCAGATGCAGCAAAAATTAATTATTAGAAAAATCATTACCTTTCTTTTTCGGTAGGAGAATCACCATCTTCCCTTGACCGCTTGACCTGAAAGAAAAACAGAAAGTTAACAGGGCTCTGCTCAATTCTACAGAGTTTGGCAAAAGTCCGGGACCGGACAAATATCGAAGAAAATATAAATTTTTTGGAAAAACTTTTTATACCACAAATTGTACTCCAACTTAAACTATAATTTGAAAATATTTTGAAATATACTGAAAATCTTTTTACAAGTTGTTCCGAATTTTCAGTTTCATTATTAGATCATTCAATGTGCAGTATCAGGCTCATTTTAAATATAACACCCTGTATTTTAATAGTTTTTCATATTCAAAAAAATACCGTCTTTCGAATGGTATGAGGGTGTCCTATACCTAGGTATTATACTTTTCGTGCAATTTACAATTTTCTTAAATTGTGTGCTAAATCGATTTTAAAACATCTGCAATTCTCTCTCAATTTCAAACTAATGAACATGGCATAGTTGTTGTAAGAGACTAAATAGATCACGTTTTAAGCCTTCAGAAAATATAGGGTTTTGCTATCCTATACCAAGTGGTTAAAAAGATATAGCCACTCTCACAGAAAAATCACTATCCTCTTAGACATTTTATGACATAACAAAAAGCAAATTAGTGATTTTTTTAGAGTATATTATTAGGCCAGAAATTGGAAAAAATCCACTTTATCACAAACATTTTTCCGAGCATTTTTCAAAAAAGTTTTTAAGAAGTAACACAACAAATATCCAATATTGCAAGTCTCCCTTTCAAATGAAAAGTTAAGGTTTGTTTAGTTCAATGCATAAGCTAAACCCTTAAAATATTTCTTTCTCATTAAAACAAGTACTTAAGAAGTGGTTCCATTAACTTTGATTCGTCTGCTACTTTGTCAATAATAGAATTAACATATAACTTCATAAGAGTTTCTTTTTCTGAGATTATCAGCATAAATGATTCTAGTTTAGACTGGCCCAAGTTACTCCTTAATCTACTTTTGAAGTATTTTAAAACTGAAAAACTTTTCTCACTGGCTACTTGGGTAAATGGCAACGTTTAAAAGTACTTGTAAGCAAGGCTTAGGCTACTGTAAGACCTAGTCAGTGTTGAACCTCTACAAACGTCTGTAGCAACGAATACAACAATTTTGACATGAGTTACACAGTTTTGTTGATGAAATTTGATGATTCTCTTCCTCTTTAACAAAATCTTCCTGCTCGACCTGGATTTTTTTTCGTGTACCAGTTATCTGCCTAACTTTTTCTTATATTTTCGGGAGTAGCTTTGTCATTTACAAATTATAAAGTTGACTATTTATATTTTGTATGTCTCAAATGATTTTCTGGGTCTTCCACTTATGTAGATTCCTTCCAAGGTGCTAAATATATCTATATGTAATACGAGTAGCTTCTGTATCAATTTCTAATGTTATTTAGGATGAATTTTGCTGGACGTGTTGAGAAAAATATATATTTGAATATATTAATAATTGTCATTTCAAGATAAGAATCAGACTATAAAATTAATATGAAAAAGTAATTACAGTTGATATCACTGGTCACCTTTAGGTTCATCAGAGCATGAAGAATAAAAATTTTATATCCGCTACTAACGATGATGGTAAACTTTTCAATGCAAAAAATAAATACATAATAAATAACAAGTATGAGATGACGTTAGTAGTAGTAATATCTGATATAAAATAATTAAATACAAATAAATAGAAAACCAGAGGAAAAGTGCAAAAAAGTTCGTGGTCTAATTACCCAAAAATCGTCGTGATCCAGTCCTTTAACTAAACTACGTTTAGATCACACTTGGCAAATTCAGTCGTCTTTTCAGCAACATTCCTGAACCAATGACAATTTTGCGAAGCTGCTTGTGCTCGCTATGTACGCTATTGTCGAAAGTAGGCTTCGTGAAAAACAGTGTTTATATCTAAAATATGTGAAGTTTTGTCAGAAATTGGATTGGTTTTTGAAAAGAACGCTTTCCCGGCATGAATTATGAAACATTTTATTATGCTTAGGATCATTAAAACCAGTATGAAAATTCAGATGATCGTTTTCTTCAACTAGTTCAGGCTTAGACCTACCTACCTTTGACACTTAACGCTAGATTGCACCAAGATATGCTCTCCAGCACGTTCGACGCTGTTAAAACCGTTCAATTTTCAGTAATTACTGGCAAAGCGACAACGAGCGCAGCTTCTTTCTTGTGAATTTTATGGCACTCATGTAATGTGCAACATCTAAAGGGGTTTCTTAAATCAACAATTTTTGTTTGAGACACATAAATCCTGTTAATATTATGTGGAACAGTTTTGTAAACAATGGGCTCATTTACATTTTTTTTATTTCACTATTAGGAAGAGCACATCATTTTGAGGCTCTGTACAAAAAATTAGACTTCAGCGAGACTCCTAAGTAGCCTAAAAAAAATTATAAACATTAAACAGCGATCCTCTCTGGATTTCAGTCGTGACGTCATCGCATATGAAATCGCTCGTTCAGAGAGAGGATACCGCGCCGATCGGTTTTCGGTTAGATGACTACTTAGCTAGTAACAGTACTTTGCTTGCTTATATGCTCATTATTTTTTATTATACGTTTTAGCAAACTCTTTTTTTTATTCAGGCAAACTCTAAACAGTGTTATCTCTAACAAATATCGCTTTTTTTACCAGTGAGGTGCATGTGCATTTGAATCCGATGTAAACATTTCGAAAATATTACATGCTTTATCAAAATAAGTTTTTCTTGTTCTTTTCAACAATGGTGATTTAATTTCCACTACCCATTCATCATAAATAGCATTTGGAGAAGCTCCTTTAATTGGGCAGTCTGCAGTTAAAAAAATTGCAATTTTTCACTGAGTTACCTGAAGCGTTATCTCCGTAACTTTGTGAACCAGACCAGGAATAAAATAAAACATCTGGAGTCACCCTGTATATCATTTGAGAGAGCTTGTATTTAGGAAAATATTGACATTATTAATCATGCTGGCCGGAAAACAGCCAAAAACCATATGTCGCATAGTATAAAATTATAATTAGACGTGGTTTTTATTAAAAAACTTCATAATCATTAGCAAGTCCACTTTTGGAAGATTTAATGAGTCTGTTTTTTTTTAAATTTTATTTCATTAACACAAAAATTTTGTAATTAATTCAAAATAAATAAATTCTATGCGAGGCACGTTACAGTCAGAAGCGTTCTGTTAGTGCACATTAACTTTCATATGCGGTGACGTCACAGTCATAGTCTTCGCCCCGCTACGGTATGCTTGTTTAATTGGTTGTATTGGGAGAACGACATATTCTATTGACATGAAATTTTCAGAATCATATTTTTATCCTCAGTACTTTGTTTTACGACAGTTAAAAATGATTTGAAAATTTTAGTAAACGAGCCCATTCTATGGATACCTAAGGTTCTATTTTCTGATGAGGCAACGTTTTATTAACTTGAAAGGGCATTTTAACCGGCATAACACTTGATGTTGACCTGATGAAAATCCAAATCATACGCAAAGACCACAGAAAAATCAAAGTATGGGCTAGTAGAGTTCACATAATACCCTTCTTGATGTGCATCATCGATTATATTGATGTCCTTCTAACGCATTACGTTGGAAGAAATGGAAAAAAGGCAGGTCTGTGATTAATCCTAATCAAAATATCTCAATAATGAACCGTTTAAATGTTTTACAAACGTTAACCTCATCTTTTACTTAGCCATTTGTCAAAATAGCAAATAAAATAAACGACATACCGAAAACCCGGATATACGTCACAAACGATGACGCCACACCAAGAGGGCTATTGATGTAACATATAAATATTTTCTTCTGTGAAAAATAAAAATTATATAAGGCATAGATATTTGTTCATTTCTGTTGGAAAAAAAGCTTTCATGCAGTACTTTACTTGTTTTTGTTTTCAGAAAGGTATAATGAGAAGTATTGTTCATCACACATCCATAAATGCTTTTTCCGTGCTTGCCCGCCCGCACACGGGGAAAGCCTTTTTTCAAGACTCGTAACGTAATGAAATATACTATTTCAGAAGAGCTCCGCTATTTTAGTCTTGCTTTTTCTGTTTCTCTCATTCCAACCCAAAAAATAATCACGTATCAAACTGCAGTAAACCAAAACTCTTCAAATTAAGCGTGAAACATAAACAACATTCCAGCGACAGTTTGCAACTCTTTTTTGCGTTGTCTGAGTGGGTTGATCAAGTAGTTTTCAGTGGCGTCAGTGAAGTTTGAAAACAACAAACTTTTTGGATTCATGTACCTGAATGCATAGAATACTTATAATTGGTTAGTGTTCAGACATGCCTTTATGGTTATACTCCATTCCAAGATATTTCGTTTCAACTTTGCTCCAACAAGGTTGATTCAAGAGAAAAACTCACAGCAGGTAGTCGTACTAATTTCTTCGAAAAAATAATTCGTAGCAGTATGATTATTTTACAACTGAAATTCGCGAAAAGTCTATTCGAGACATACGATTTACACAAGTACGACAAGGAAAATATAAGAAAAACTACTTGAAAGAGAGAAAAGAATAATTGTTCGCAGTCAGCGCTGGGCGTGTGTTCAGTTCCAGCTACCAATCTGATATGGAAGCAGCGTTGCCAGTTTAGAAAGTTTGGTAATTTTTAAGGAATAGATAACTTATTTTGCATTTGACTTTTAATACGGAATAATGCTGTATTAAGGGTGGGTATTATAATTCTATTTTGACTTATAAATAAAAGTTAACTTATAGAATGACGTCATATGTTATAGTATACTTCAAAATGGCGGAGTTAACTTTTTCAGGTGAAAGAGGTATCGATTAAAATTAACTTTATGGAAAAACCAGGTTTTCGTGATTTGACAACAAGTTGGCATTTATAACCTTAATTAATTATATTGTGAATATTTTGATTGCTTTTACTTTGTTTTCTTTGAATTTTGCAATGTTAACAAACGATACCTAAGATATTTTTGAGGAAATTTTAACTGAAGATGAAAAAGATGCTATGAATATTGTTGAAATAACAAATACACCAAACAGACATCAAAACTAGACCATAAAACTAAAGTCAAAATGCCAAAACTCTATGCCATAGAGAATACAAGGTGATTCATTCGAATTCCGACACATTTTATGAGCCCATAACTTGGAAACCGATTAAGATATCGAGAGGCGGTTTTGACTGAACAGCTTCAGGAATTGAGAAATTTTTTTACGCTGTTGCCAATTTTGTATTTTTCCCCAGACTACAGGAAAAAACTTGGGTTTTTTGGAGATCAATAACGACATTTTAAAAGAAGCACCCTGTATGTTTTTGTACCGTCGGATAGGCTGAAGCTCCTACTTTTTAAAAATATATGGTTTTATAGCAATTTAAGGTAGGTATTCTTAAGAAACAGATTATTATTAAAAGATAGACTGCAATTCGTTGACTACAGTAATTCCGTACATTTTTGTCAGTGCATAACTTCTGAACTAGTCATGACATCGAGAAGCTAAACGGCTTCAGGAATTAGACATTTTTTTCACGCTGTTGCCAATTTAGTATTTTTTCCCTAGACTCCAGAAAAAACTTTTTTTGGACATCATTATATGGGTTAAGTTATTGTTGTTGGAAACAGGTCAAACAGAACAATTTATTAAAAACAAAATACAAAAAATAAGTACAAAGTTATATGTAGGTATGTGCTCAATTAACCTACATAAATTCTTTAATACAATAGTTGTAGAATATACCCACCATTCATGTCAATACATTTATGCAAGCGTAGTTGAAGATTTTAAAAAAGAGTCTCTCAACATTTGTGGTTGAATATTTTTTATTACGTTCCATATGTTTTCTTATGTTTAGCTTCTCGATGTCATGACTAGTTCAGAAAAGTTATGCGCTGACAAAAATTTACGGAATTACTGTAGTCAACGAATTGCAGTCTATCTTTTACAGATAATCTGCTTCCTAAGAACACTTTGAATTGCTATAAAACCATATATTTTCGAAAAGTAGCCTATCCGACGGTACAAAAACATACAGGGTGTTCCATTTAAAATGTCCAAGTTATTGATCTCCAAAAAACCCAAGTTTTTTCCTGGAGTCTAGGGAAAAAATACAAAATTGGCAACAGCGTGAAAAAAAATTCTTAATTCCTGAAGCCGTTCAGTCAAAACCGCCTCTCGATATCTTAATCGGTTTCCAAGTTATGGGCTCATAAAATGTGTCGGAATTCAAATGATCACCCTGTATTTCTCCTTGCTCCAAGCTATTCTTCTTTTTTTAAAATTGAAACTTTTATAAAACTGACATTTTAAAACCTAAAGTTAACTTGACTGTTAAATTCAAAGTTAAATTCAAGACATATTTATAATACCCGGGACAAAATCGAGGTTAGTAATATTATTGACTTTTGAAAAATAAGTGAGACCAACATAAATAAGAATTAAATAATATAGTTCAAGAAAACAGTTGGACAAATTACAATCTGCTATAAATAAAATCTACACACTGCTTTCGATTTAAGAATTATTGGCATTTAACATTCTTGCCGACAAAAATTGGGAATAGCTTTTACAGACAAGTACATTTGGCAACAGCGGTTGAAAGGGGGCACTGAACACACGCCCATCGCTGACTGTGCAAAATTATTCTTCTCTCTCTTTCAAGTGGTTTTTATTTTCCTTGTCGTACTTGTGTAAATCCTATGTCGCGAATAGAATTTTCGCAATCTGTATAAAATTTTATTATTAAATCCTTAACACCTAATACAGAGTCAACGAAATGTTATGAAATGTACTTTAACTGACGCTAGAGAATTGAATGCGAATAAGTATATTAAATTTGAAATTGTAGTCCAAAAATTCGGCATACTCTTTGGGAAACTTAAAAAGTGTTGAAAAGGGGTGGCATTTCTTTAGTTTGTTCCATAATAATCATATCAAGGACTCATTACAACAAATATATTTTGGAAGAATTTTCAAAGCTTTTCGTAGTTTTCAGAACCACGAGGGTGTACAATTTGGAATACTTAAAACTAACAGCTCATGACAAAAGCTCAGTATTAATTACGCATTCTTCCAATGGATGTTCTTTATAATCAACAAAATTACTAATTACTGATAATAACTAGATATGACAGCTGGTTGACAGAGTGTCTGGTTTGAACCTCTTAAAAATAACTTTTTATAACAGAGACGTGGAAGTTTTAAGTGTGGTACATTTTTGAATTTACCCGTTCAAGCTCTTCATCACTTCTTTCTTTATATTTAAAAATTTCACATTTTCCACTTTTGTTTCAAATATTTACGTAAAGATTTTTACGTCCGGATATCATTATTATTTCACCGGAAGTATGCAAACTCCATTATTATTATACAGGGTGATTCATTAGTGCGGTAAAGTTCAATATCTTGTAAATCGATGAATATATTTGAATGAAATTTTCACCGATTGTAGTCATCCTAAAGACGCATACTTTAAAATTAGTCGCAATTGTATAGCGTGTTCCAGGACGTCGTGCCAGATCAAAGGTTCATTTTTTATGTGGAACACCCTGTATTTTCCTTCAAATTTAAAATCTGCTTGACTTCGTTATTACAATGATGCGAGGTTGCAATAGGTGATACGGTGTATTTAAGAAGTTTCTAAAAATCCTAATGAGTTCAACAGTATACTTTAAACTGCACAAGTGCACAATTTAAAGTTTAAATCTTTTCTAGCCAATACCTCTGTGATGGTCGTGTAGTACCATAATACAATCGACCAGTACAGGGTCTCTGTACACTATAAAATTCTACCGGTCGCCTTCTACAGTACTATTACTATTGTTATTCCAGTCGACAGCATTCAAAAGTCTAACTCATTATACTGTCGACAAGTTTTCTCTCTTATTCCTTATTTACTACTGTGAAATACAGGGTGTCCCAAGATCTCTTTTACAGGCTGTAACTCAGTAATTAACGAATAGATCTATTTGAAAATTGTGCAATCTTTTTGGGACCTACAGTAGTTTCATCCGAGGTATACAGGGTATCTGTGACAACATTATAGAAGGAGGGACGTCGTCGCAATGGAAGGGGGATCAAATAAAAGAGATTTTTATTCCAAATTCAACAGTATCACAGTGAGTGTACTCAAGTGGATAATTATACCAAATTTTCAATTTATTGTTTATTTGCAACAAGCTTGTAATAACCTTACGCAAGAGATGATATTTGCGGCATGTACACGTGAACTACTTAGACGGTTCCATCTTTGTGTTGTTCCAGACGGAGGCCATTTTGAACATCTTTTATAAAATCACTGTATAGTCGAAATGCTCTGGTTATTGTTGCAAATAAACATTAAACCGATTATTTTTTTCACTTGTCAAAATCTGATATTTTGGTGATTTTAACCAATAGCAATACATTAGTCTACCCAATCATTCGGTATTAGACTGATAAAGCTGCTTCCTCATAGATAATACCTTATATTGAAACGTAAAAATTTTATTTTGAATTTGTCATTATTGACAACTAAAAGTGCTTCGAAGTTTATTGAAAAATGAACACAAACCGATTCAGTGCCATCACCCAAGAGAATATTGAACATTTAATACAAAATTCTCTTGAAAATTCCACTCCACAATTGTTGAAAAAATAATTTTCCCAAATACAACTCGTTCTTCAAATTTTATCACATAATTTTTTTTTTGTAAATAATAATCGAACAAACCGAATTTAGATAAAATCCCTCGTCCTAACGGACTCGTGATTTTATCAATCGGTTTGTTTTCATATTTTTGCCAAATAAACAAGTTTTCGTGGAAAAGAAAAAACTATCGATAAAATTTGAAGCACTCGTCGAATTACCTTTGAAAATTTGGTGCAATTATCCACTTGAGTACCCTCGCTGTGATACATGTTCTGTATACCTCGGGTGAAATCACTGCATGTCCCAAAAAGATTACCCAATTTTCAAATAAACCTATTCGTTAATACCTGAGCAGCCTGTAAAAAAATCTTGGGACACCCTGTATATTGAAGTTTTATGAAGAAATCATCGACAAAAAACGTGTGAATAGAGTCGATATTAGAATTACATAGTGTGATATAGTCCCAGTACTGATTCGATAACTATGAAACCGTATACAGGGCGAGTCCAAATTCGAATAAACCGGTTTAACAATTGTATTAAACGGATCACCCTGTATTTTATATCGGTAAATGAAAGTTACTTTACTATACTTCAAAGCTGAATAGTTTTATATTTTTAAAATTAACATAATGACTCTTTTTATAAAAATAACGATATTTCATAAAATGGCTTCAATCAAACGCCTATAGTATGGCTAACTACTTCCCCAAGGCATATCACGGCTTTTTTTTCAATGAAATGTATTGTCGACACAAATGTAATTCGAGTAATGTTGTAATTCAATCCATTAATTAATAATCATTCTAATATTTTACTACTTGATTTTGTCACCGATAGCGTCGGTGTTAAGTTTTGTATCCTTGGCGCACTTTTTAATTTTTTCGTACACATGACAAATCGAATAACTTAACCAAAAGTGACAAATGCTCTATCCGCAGTCGACGCTAATATTAATGAATTTTATTCAAGACAAAAGATCTTTTATTGATAGAACAGCTCCATGTACAATCTACTATTTATGGCTTTTATCGATCTAGAATAACACACTGTAGATTATTTTGTAGCCTGGGTAGCTTTTTCAACATAAAATACGAGGGCGGTTTGACGAAAGAGTGACTTTTCAACTCCACACACTTAGTCCAGCGAGTTTCCAATTTGTTCAAACCATTTGTTGATATTAATTTGGTAATGAATGTTTCTTTATGTTAACTTTTGTGTTTTTTTCCGCACGCTAGTAGAAAAAATAGTGTGTCTAGCACGTGCGTAAAGTGATACTATTTCGCACGTGATTGACAAATTATTATTTCGAATGTTCCGCATAATACGCTTTTTTTTCTGCAATCACAACTTCATTTGCCCGAAATCGCTTTCCATCAAGCCATTTTTTCAAGTTTGGAAACAGAAAGTAATTGGAAGAAGCCAGTTCAGGTGAATATGGCGGATGATGCATTAAATCGCAGCTCCGCAGTTTTCTGCAACAATACCTATATAGCGGACTGCGGACGAATGGACAGGAGCAGCATTGTCGTAATGGAACAAAGCTCTTTACTTCAACAAATGCGGTCCTTTTTTCTTAAGTTTGACATAATCAATAAATATTACACCTTTGGAAAACCAAAGCACTATGGCCATGACCTTATTGGCCGAAAAAACGGTTTTTGTTTTCTCGAGAGCTCGTTCCTCGGATGAAATCCACTGTTTCGATTGTATTTTTGTGCCTAGGGTATAATGATGTACCCAAGTTTCATCTACTGTGACATATCGGCAGAAAAATTCACTTTGATTACGTTTGAAAATATCCAAACATTCGTTAGAATGTTTTATGCGAGCGAGCTTTTGATTTGCATCAAGCAATCGCGGCACCCACCTTTTCATGTGCAATAGCATTCTTGGTGTGCGTTTGTGACGTATATCCGGGTTTTGGGTATGTCGTATGACGCAAACCAAGAAGGGTATTATATGAACTTTATTAAATATTGATTTCATTACCTATCTTCAAATGAGTATTAAAACTAATCTACCTATATGTGGGATTTATGTACAATTTTGACAGTTGACATCAGAAACATGGCGGAAACTATCAATAATAAATCACCGTATCGAAAGTGTTGCCAACCTCTGAAAAGTCACTCTTCTGTCAAATCGCACCCGTAAAATAGTTAAATAGTATAGGTATCTAGGTACGCATAAAAATATACTCAAGCACTTAGGTTGCCAGTTTATTATAATCTTCACAAAGTATGCAGGTATTTCCAAAATGATCTTAACATACAGAAAAAAATAGTTTAAAATAGACAAACATTTAAAAGGAAGAAACGTTTCAACTAGCATGCACTAATTTTTCGCGGTCAAATACTACGCCGTATTTTTAAATCTCATTATGTCAAAGTTCCGACGGAAAA
>CAJUYI010006728.1:806-13221 GCA_910591695.1 Galerucella pusilla
TATTTTCTGATATTTTTATACATAGTTACACTTTGATCAACCGGGTTTGGGCCTGGGTACTTCAGTCGGTTAGCGCCCAAAATACACATAGGATTAAAATGATCCTTCGGTCTTGGCGCCTAGTTTACATGTTGTAAAAAGTGCATTAATCCTTTAGCGCCCAAATTACATCCGCCCAATGTAAGAACGAAAAATTTGGTCTATAAACGACATTAGAAAACCTAAACTAAGATGTTAAATCAGGTTTTTTTTTCGAGTAATGACATTATTGCAACAAACGAACATAATAGACTTAGGTATGTATATGAAATTTGATGTGTCATTGGGACATTCTATCTATGGATTTTGACGGAAGCACTGGGTTATTTCACTTGAAAGTAACCGTAGATTTAGGATTTGTTTGTAGGGAGAAGTTTTAATAGAAATCCTGTTTGATGAACTTCCGTAATTTTGTATTTTTAAATATCCCTTTAAGGATTTAGTTGATAGATGGTAGATTAATTGTTCGTATGCTTATACGTAATATAATTGGTGTTGTACAGAAGTTTGAATCTTTTCATTATACCATTTTCATTAAATGAAATAATTGAAAGGCAAAAGAGAACATATCGTTCAATTGCCATCTTCACAGACAGCCAAGCAGCGTTGCAAAAACCATAACAAGAATTGGGTTGCCCACAAATTGTACGACAACTTAACTCTTCCTGTTTCTATCCGAATAACAGAGTCCGGAGTATTAACCGCTACTAAAAGGATTCGTTTTAGGAAATGTATTTGCACCCTTTCTAATGCATCCAAATAACGAGGACCCCAAACAGAGACACTGTTAAACATAACGCTAGAGATTCAAATAGTTTGATTCTAGGGTACCACATGTCAGTTTTTGCCTTACACATCACAGGAATGAGAGCGCCAACAGCTTGTTTACCTTATTTTACAGTTGCAGTTGACATTTCACTGAATAAGCCAGAGGAAGAAAACGTTACAACTAAATATGTATCAATTCTATGATCTCGTTCTTAAAATAAAAATTGTAGTTCGGTTTTCGGAATCCACCCTTAGAAAACCTAACAATTTTTGTTTTCTTAAGATTAGCAGTTAAACGATTGGTGTCAGTATATTTTTCCAAAATTTTCAGTTTCCTTGCAACTTCAATTTCAGAATGAGCCAGGATAACGAGATCATCAGCAAGCAGGAGTGTTAGAACATCATTTTTATTATCGATATTTACACCTTGAGCATAAAAGTAGTCTTCCAAATCGGCGATAAACAGAGCAAATAAAAGGGGACTCCGGGTTCTCCTTGTAGAACACCTAAAGTTAGATCATATAATTTTGTCAAGCCGCCAGAGCCTTTTATTTGAACAGGGCTTGTGAATAAAGTGTTCTTATTAAGCCAATAATTTTTGACGAGACTCCAAGATTGAATAGTTTCAGCCATAATAAACTGTGCTGGACTGAGTCAAAAGCTCTTTTGAAATCGACAAAAATTGCAAACACTTTTCGGCTTTTATGTCGAATATGTAGATTAATAACAGAGCTCAAAGTGAAAACAGACTGACATAACTCCGCAGTTATCAACCCATAAAGATAATCTGTTTAGAATAACAGTTGTGAAAAGCCAAAGCCCAAAAGCCACCTCATGTAATATATCTATCTATATCAGTTTTATAATTTGGGTAGGTGCATAGAAAGAAAAATAAAGGTAGCAAGAGTAGCAAATGCTACGGCCCCACACTACAACGCATGTCTGACCATTTAAAATATCTATTTAGATAGGAGCGTAAAATAGTATATTGTGTCACAAGGGCAGAAAATAAGCTTTAGCAGCCCCAGACTATCAGATGCACGAGCGAGCGTAGCGCGTTCTTTTTCATGTACTCACTCTTAAGCGAGCTGAGATTTTTCGTTCACCAATGCTGCATATAGGTAGTAAGGATTGCAGGGCAAACGAGTGGTGAAAAAAGTATATCTCATGGGATACCACAGGAAACAATTTCAAGTCCTGATTTGGTAATAAAATCACATGACTTCAAAAAAAAACTGTATACTTACCAATCTTTAACTACAGCCTAACTAGCTATTTATTCAAATAAATTGAAACATTATAAAAGTGACACAATTTCAGTATAAAACCTGTAATAAATGTCAAATATCTAGTTAATATAATAGATATAAATTTAAACTGGGATTTTCACATTCAGTACATTATAAAAATTCTACAATTCATCCTCTATAAATTTAAATACTTCAAAAAGTGTATGCTTACTAATATTAACTTAAGTGAGCTGAGATCTCAGTCAAAAAGAACATACTGTACAATATTTCAATTTAATGAATTTGCATTTTGATGTTTGCAAGGAGCTAGTAAAACAGACAACATAGTCTAAGAGCTGGCTACAGAAAAAACAATGTATAAGGTACATGATATTTGACTAGCTGGATAAGTTCGATTAAAGTTCTCAAACACTAAGCACCCAGTCTGTCTGCGTGGTTAGGAAGATTAAGTACGTAATAGCCGATCAAAATCGATAATTTTTGACAGAAAAAAAATGATAAGACTCACGGATAAAAGTTGTGTCAATATGTAGGATTTGTTGTTAGGAAATGTGCAAATTATTGGCAGACATTTTCATGGAAGTAAAATGGTCGGCAGACGGCAACAAAGTGGTGTTTTTTTTGTGAAAAAAAATGATAAGCCTCATGATTAAAAGTTACGCCAAATAATTATTTAATATTAATTAAAACTAAATCCAAAATGGCAGACAAAAAAACGAATGATAACACCGAGGCAGACGCCGATGAACATCGTGGTCCCGAGCGCGCTTCACGCCTAAGACGCCGCGCTTCACCCGCTGTTTGAGGTTTTATAAATTATACAATTTTCAATGAAAACAATTTAGAGAGGGATCATTTTCTAGCTAAAAGCATGCTCTTTCTAATGGTGTAAATTAAAACATTGAAAATAATTAATATAACCATAAACAATTTAAGTACAAAATATACTCTTTAAATCTAAATTAGTCAAATTTAACTGATTCTCTGTTGCTGACTTTTAGCTTTGAAAATTAGTGAATATTCACTAATTTAATAGTTAAATAATAAAAAAACAAAAACTAATAGTCAAAATTATATGACTATTTGAAAAAGTGAAATTTCTACTTAAGAATAGTTAAATTTATCCTGGAAAATAGTGGAATGTTCACTTTTTAATGGTTGAATGATATTAAATTATGATAAAACTTAGGATTTAACTGAATTGCAGTTGAATAATTTACTAATTTTTTTCGAATATCGTACATATACAACGCAGGTATGAAAAACGTTCCAAATATATACTTGAGTACGAGTTTGAGATTCATTTATAAATACGGGCATTGAGACGCAACGTAATGTATTGTAACTTGTTTTTATCTCAAAAAGAAACGCAAACTTTGTCGATCTTTTTTATATTGATTCAACGTAAATTATTAGGTAGTAAACTATACAGGGTGTTAAAACTATCTGTATATGGCAAAATACTTATAGTAATATCATGAAAATTCCTACGTCTCGGTTTTCGAATGCGATCTTTTTAACTAAAATATTTTCAATGATGGCAGACTTCCGATTCTACCGGAAGTCGACTGTAACTTTGTTATTTTAAACAGAACACCCTGTATATTAATACATTTTTAAAATCTACGTAAAATTTTTGGATACTTTTACCTAAAATTTTTTTTTCGAAAAATGCATATTTTTTGAGTTATTAATTTTTTTGTAAGAAATTTGACGGTTGCAGACCTTCACAAATTATTTTTTTCAGTGAATACCCTTGAAGATATGAAAATGGTTTCTGTTCGGTTGCATTGAGCAAGGCCAGAACCATTTGAATCTATGTTGAAGAATTTTCCATTTTATACAGGGTGTGTATAGAAAGTTTTCAAAGTTTAACTTCATAAGTATCAAAAAATTTTTTTCCAAATAGAACCACCCGGTTTTTTCTATTTTAATGCATTCAGGGGTGAAAAATAAGGCAAATTCATTTATACTTTCCTATACCAACACCTTACCGTTATCCAGGGTTATGCAGGGTATCTCGTAAACTAGAGGAGATAGAAGAAAAGCTAATAAAATATATATTTTAATTATCTACATGTCTGAGCCTTTCGTATGATTATTATATTTTATACTCAAATTGTTCATGGTTATTAATTATTTTTAATGTTTTAATTTACACCATTAGAAAGAGCATGCTTTTAGCTAGAAAATGATCCCCCTCTTAATTGTTTTCATTGAAAATTGAATAATTTATTTAAAACCTCGAAAAGCGGGTGAAGCGCGGCGTCTTAAGCGTGAAGCGCGGCGTCTTAAGCGTGAAGCGCGCTCGGGACCACGATGTTCATCGGCGTCTGCCTCGGTGTTATCATTCGTTTTTTTGTCTGCCACTTTAGATTTAGTTTTAATTAATGTTAAATAATTATTTGGCGTAACTTCTAATCATGAGGCTTATCATTTTTTTTTCACAAAAAAAACACCACTTTGTTGCCGTCTGCCGACCATTTTACTTCCATGAAAATGTCTGCCAATAATTTACACATTTCCTAACAACAAATCCTACATATTGACACAACTTTTATCCGTGAGTCTTATCATTTTTTTTCTGTCAAAAATTATCGTTTTTGATCGGCTATTACGCTTAATCTTCCTAACCACGCAGACAGACTGGGTGCTTAGTGTTTGAGAACTTTAATCGAACTTATCCAGCTAGTCAAATGTCATGTACCTTATACATTGTTTTTTCTGTAGCCAGCTCTCCGTCTAACAGTAATAATAATCTGTTAATGAAAATAGTAGGTACGGAAGGAACTCTAATCATTACGCTTATAAGAGGACACAGAGTAATTTAAAAAGCAATAGACTATGGTTAGAATAATACATAGCAACTATTTGGAGTATACTGTGATAAGGTAAAGCCTAGGACTGAATAATTATAACCAACTTTAATATCCGAAAACAAGTTAGAAACAAGGACAAGCAACTCAACTGAAGGTTGAGGGTAGATACTATAAAAGTATATATAAAGAGAAGTAAATCAAGTTTGGAAATCAAATAAAGAGCACAAAGTGCATACAATGACTGACTACATGTTTGTAAAATAATTTTAGGATGTATTTTGAGTTAAAAGTGTTTCAATAAATAAAAGTTGGGTTTTTGAAATAGTGACAACTAGTGATCTAAACTATGTATTTTAATCAGGCAGTGTGCGATTAATAATAGACATAATCAAATGAAACTTGGAGGAAAATTATAATATAATGTGTTTTTCATTTCTCAATTGCCAAAAAGACAATATTTAATGATATTGAGGAAGAGATAATTTTGACTCGACTCGTATATCATAGAAATGTCATAATTTAAGGAGTTTTAATGAAAATCAGGTTACCTGGGAAATCTACTCCCATAAGAAATGCATTGGGAAGAAAAAGTCAGTCTATCTTGAACCTTCTCAGAGTGAATACGCTCGCTGGCGGTTCAAAAAACAAAAGAATAACTTGTGACAGTGAGCTGCTATGAAAAATATGGTATGGAGCACTACACTGAACATGTTGGATAGCGAATACACATTTGTGAGATTGTGAGTACTGGTTTGCATAATAAAAATTCCTTAAAGATAGCGAACTTCTAATCAAAACAACTATAAAGCTCTACGTATTAATAATTATAATAGACAATTTCTTCATCATATCAGTCATTTCATGTTAACGGTATTTCTTCTCCTTAACCTAGAAAGGATAAATTGATTAAAATTCACAAATCATAAACGACTTTATTTTAATATTGAATAAAGCTTAGACTTGTACTAATTAGAATAGTTTATTTACCTGACATGGAGAAACGTTTCACCAAAACATTCAACCATCATCCTTTAAAATTTACTCATCCTTTATATCAAAATCAAATCACAAACTCTTCTTCTTCTTTCTTGAGGTTGTATACTGGAGAGGGATAATCTACCCAGCTTTACACCACATTGGAAATTACAACCAATATTAAAGCATTAAAATCTTTTTAGACAAAATTTTTCAACAAATTAAACAATTATTTATCAACAAAATTCTCTTAAATATTCATCTTTATCGTGAACTGAAAACATTTTCAAAAAATATCTTGTTTAGTAGCTCTTCCTATAATCATACTTAAAAAAGATCACATTATATAAGTTTAATAAATACCAATATTTTGTTTATAATAATGTTTTAACAACTGCTTTCCAGTTTTTTTTTTAATTAAATTGAAACCATAAATAAGTTACATTATATGATTTTTGTTTTCATGTCTATTTATGCAAATTTTGATACGAAGAATTATTATTTTATTTTTTTTTACAGATTTTACCGGTCTCGTTTTAGCTCAAGAAATGCGATATGCCGAAAGGTAGGAGAATGTAGTAGTAACGAATAACAAAAATAGGAATTTTGACTGCTTTTGATTATTTTTTTCTATATCATTTTTTTATTTAAATATTTTTGAAGTTTCCTAAATCTATTTTTTATTTTTGTTATTTAAAAAGTGTGCCTGGAATGTTTTTGCTATTTACAGTTATCACTTTCAATAACTTTATAAATATATTAAATATTGGAAACACCCCAGCGGGAGGATATTTTTATGTGGATTTTGTTTGTGTTTCTTCTTTTTCAGGATATATATTTTTTCAGCGCTTCAATCTTTTGTGAGCAAATCGGTCAATCGTTTAGGTTATAATCAAAACTTATTATTTTTTATTTCAATTAGACAGTTATCAAAACAAGAATAATGAAAAAAATTCAAAGAAAATTATTTACTGAATAATTGAAAAAAAATCAATTGGAAATTTGAGTTTTTTATTCAATTTGAAACTTGATTAAATAAAACAAATTAAGTTTCGTTTTTGGTATCTATAGGTCACAATTAACACAATTTAATAATTTTTAATTTAAACAGAAAGTTATTACAACAAAAATAATAGAATATACAAAAGAAATTTTATCAACTCCATAGTATAAAAAAAATTGATTCAGAAATTAATCTATAAAATATTTTGAGATACCTAAAATTTTTCCCCCAATTTAAAACATTTATTTAGTGTACCATATTTTTAAATAAAAAAACAATAATCAGAATTATCAAGAACCTCAATTTTTTCCCCAAATTTACCTATTCAATTTAGCATAATTACTCAAAAATTTCGTTAAAAAACTATTATTCTCTAAATATTAAGACATTCCCAGAACGCACTATAGGTACAACGAGATCTTCCAGACACCTCAGAAGAAGTGACAATATTATTATTTCGGGTGTTTCCAATTTTTCACATTTTACTGTTTATCATAAATTTAATTTTTTAAATATTTTTGTGGTTACACAAATTTTCAAATCATTGTATTCATGGTAGAATATCCGAACACAGAAAGTTCCTTAGGGACAATGTAGACTTGTAGTTTTTCAAAATCTTTTGTTTAACGTAATCACTTCAGACATATTTTTATATCATTTAAAAGCTCACCAGTACAAACTAATTTTTATATTTTTAATCTCTCTTAAAAATTTTAATATTTCACTGAATACACTTTTTGTGCCCAGATAACTTGGACTACTGGCTAACTTAAGGTAATTTGATTAACAAGATTTTCTCAAAATTAGATCTACTCAAAATTATATTGTTATATCCATTTCTTTTTAAATAATTTTCAATAGTTTTCCCTAAAATATTTAAATCTGAGTACTGCACCGGATTAAAAAGACAAGTTTCTTCTGTAAGTTTATTAAGGTCCATTCATAGTAGATCACATCTCTGGTATGTCATATTTTATTTTATGACATTCCAAAGATATGATAGTCTACTAGAAATGGAATCCAGTGAACAATCAATAATATTTTGAAGTTTAAGACTACAAAACTCTGTTGTCAAATTTTATTAAGGTCCATTCATAGTAGATCACATTTCTGGTAAAATGAGGAATAAATATTTTATTTTATGACATTCCAAAGATATGATAGTCTACTAGAAATGGAATCCAGTGAAGTGCAAATTCTATTTAGGTGAAGCACTTTCTTATGATTTATCATTGGAATAGTTGTTAATCGATACACACTTCAATACACAAAATCACCAAACTGAGTCATACATATTTTGAAAACAAAAATAATCATACACAAAAAAGTAACAACAAACGCGTTGTATTAACAACATTTCCAAAATAAGCAAAAAAAAGCACTATCCCAATAAAAACCGTTCCTGGAACGTGCACTTCACTGGATTCCATTTCTAGTAGACTATCATATCTTTGGAATGTCATAAAATAAAATATGTATTTCACATTTTACCAGATATGTGATCTACTATGAATAGACCTCAGTAAAATTTGACAACAAAGTTTTGTAGTCTTAAACTTCAAAATATTATTGATTGTCTAGTTGTCATATTTTTTTCGTTGTGTCAGATAGGGACCAAAAATTATTTTATCATTATTTAATCTTGACAAAGGTAGCTGGAACGCTACCGAAACGTCGAAATTAAAAAATAAAAAAAAAAATAAAAAACATTATTGTGGGTTTCATTCCCAAAAAATAAGAGAAAAAATAAAAAGACAAAAGTTCCTCACTCTAAAATATTTTTGATTCTCACACTTTTCCCAATTTGAATTTTGTAGAAACTTGTCAACTTTTGTATTACTTAAAAGATTATTTGGGTAATATGGTAAGATTTCAGGAACTACAAGGACAACAATGTCGGTTACGCTCATCTTCCCTATATCAATCGAATTGTATGATTTATTTAATTCAGTAAATTTTAACATGAGATGTGTGTATTTATACAGTACCTTAAAATGTAATCTATTTTAAATGACATGCAACCGATTTTCATAGATAAGTGAGTTACTTTATAAACACAGGTACTGGCTCGAGGTTGCTCTAACGTAGTGGACTTAGAGTCAGTATCATAGGGAAACTATGTGATGTATGCCTTTGACTAAGAGATAAATGTGGTGGCAATCGCCGGTCGGTAAATGGAAATGGTCGCTTTCGGTTTTTAGTGATGGTTAATGGGAAAAATGGTACAGTCCAGATGGTATGGGGATGGAGATTGCGCCGCGAATGGTTCCAAATGTAAGTGTTTTAAATATTTTGTTTTTTCTTGATTCGCCACTGTTTACTTCTTCTATTTTATGCATAACTAATAACATAATGATTTAAAGTTACTCTTTGTCGGCAATGATAAACCTTTAAACATTTAATTTGTAGCTAAATATTCAGTAGATATATGGTCCAAATAAAAACATTTCAATGTCAAAATCAAATTTTGACAGTATCGATCTACAAATCGCGTTTACCCTGTCGTCTGACTGACACGTACACTCGCTTTCGCTTCTAACCTAACCCATAGATTATGAACGCATTCCTTATGTTATCAGTCATTTTTGGTTGAGCGCGAGTTTTAAACTAATAGTATCTTTGTTCAAAAAATTTCATCTTGTTGAGTAATTTCAAGCAGCAGATATGTTAAAGACAATCTCCTGGGTATACAAAATTACGTAGCACAAGTTTTTGTTAATCTACTCTTGCTGTATTTTCGAAACATAAATAAAAGCTGGGAGTATTAGTTTTAATAAAAAATTTTATTATTAAAAATATAACATTAATATTTACAAAAATATAAACCTTGTATAGATATCACCTAAGCAAGAACAGACGATTACAGTGTGTCACACATAGGTACTTGAGTTATGTATAACGGAGATATAAGTAATAAACTTATCTCTGGCATAACACCACTTAATTATTAAACTGTGTTGCTGAAAGTAAAACAGGGGGATGAAAAAATCCTTCTTATATGAGACAAATTTTAAAATATTGTACATTTTCGTTTTAATTCATAAAATATTTGCTCCGTAAATTGTATAGAAATACACTATTATAGTTAAGTATATGATGAAAAGTATTTTTTGAAACTGAATTTATATATTCTTGTAATACGACCAACAACTAAGTATTCTTATTCTGGGTACATAAAAAACATTTTAAGCTGGTTCCAGACAATAGGTTCATCTGGCGAATATTAGGTACTATTCGCGAGTTGTGTGTTAAGGTTCTCCCGTCATTTTTTCGGTGGTTGATGGTGGTAGTGCGGCGTAGTCAAATTAGTACGATTTCGGTAGTGCTCTTATAATAGTAGGTGAGCTGGAACCAATTTTTTGGGTAGGTATTTGAGGCAAGCTGGAAACTTGTCTATTAAACCCAACACGGGAATTCAGACCTGGAAACTGAGTACCGGGGCTAATTCAACATCTAAATTTTTGAAAATATTAATTTTCTCCAACCTTCTTGGACGCTAGCATAACTATTTTGCAAAAAAATATGAAAAATGTACTCAAGGCAACTTTAAATTTCAATAGTGTATTATTTGTAGTCAAAAAAATATTATTATGAAAAATTCAGATCATTTTGGTGAAATTTCAATTTGCCTCAAATTCATTTTTTATATTTATTGCAAAATATTTTTACACGCGTCTGGTAAAGTTAAAAACCCGAAAATCGTCCGGCCTATTTTTTCCTCAACTATTTCAACATTAAACTACAGCATACAAGAATTTCGAATTGCCACAGATATATTTTTGGCAAAAAAAATTAATATTTTGAAAAATTTAGACTACTCACTAACCAGGTCTGCAATTCCGATTTGGGGTGAAATATAAGAGGTTTAGGACAAGTTTTCATCTTGCCTCAAATACCTACCCTAAAATTCGTGCTAGCACTTGGACTATAAGATGTGGCTCGGTACTGCATCAAAATACCAATGAAAACTAACCAAGTCGACGCTGCCTTACACTACGAGAACTGTTTGTCAAACTGGAAGCATTTTGAAAAATACTTTAGCATGAGGGAAGGTGGCTAAAGAGGTAGTCCGAATGTTCACTTATTCGCCAAATGTAGATAATGTCTGGTACTGCCTATTTAGAATAACACCAACCTCTCCTCGGTGGTTAAGTTAAATAACAATAAATAACAAGATAAAGATTCGTAAACACGGAACCAAGCATTAGCATAAAGAAAACAAAATAAATAACAATAACGAAACTGATATGAAAATGTTAATTCTAAAAGCTTATTTCATTTTAAGTAGTTACACCATTTAAGGATAGGCTTATCCTTATACAATGGTTCTACACCTTTATATAGGTATAACTGTTTAATGCTTTTTAATTCAAAATAAAATATGTGGATATTTTTAAATTAAATTGTTAGCTGTCTTTTGGACGGTTATTTTTTTCAATAGAGAATCTACAGTAATAAGTAATAAAATATTATTATTTCGAATGAGTTTTAAAAATATAGCTTTTTATTAATTTTATTTATTTCTTAAGCTTTTTCAGTTCGTTTGTAATTATCAATAATTTATTACAAGTTTTAGACAATCTTTTAAGATCCTGATTGATAAATACATATACATTTTGTATCAATATTTTTGTCAATTTTCAAATCATCAAAACTTCTATTTCTGTTCAATTTCAATTGACGGGATGTGGTTAGTTATAGAACCAGTCTTATTTTCTATCAATTAATTGATAGCTCAGTGCAAAAATATAGGGTGATATTTACTTCAACGTTGTTCATTTATGCAGTTTCAAAAAGATTGGTATCACTGATTGTACAGCATAACCTCTAGTCTCTTGTATTTATATAGGGACTGTCCACCGATTGACAATTCCTTCTTAAACAAACAATTGATAATTTTTCATCAGAAGAGTCGTTGAATATTTTTGAAATATTGGAACTCCCAACTGTTTTTTTTTCAATTTACATCCTGAACAGTGGATTTCTAACTTTCTTGAAAATCTTAAAAAATTTACACGTTATTAATGATGCTGTAGAACGGGTGGCTATGCACAGAAAAAAATTTTCAAATGCTAACAAGCAGACGTTAAGGTTACCATTTTTGGAAGAATAGAAACATAAAATTTGTAATTATAACGATTCATTATTAATAATTTGATTTAGATTATTGCATTGAAAGGAGTCAATACTTTATTTAAAAGTTTAATGCTCAAAAATGAACAATAACATTAAATTATTCATGTAAGAGTACAGGGCCTGCCTCAAGGCCGGACAACCCAGACATTTGTCCGGGTCGGCATGGTATAGCCTAAAAATGACCCTAATAAATATACATAAATATACAAACATTTAAAAGTTAAGGAGGCTCCCGCCAACTGCAGTGCGCATGATCACATCTTAGATAAGTTGAAAACATTTAATTTTATAGTTTCAATCATAGATAAAACATACTTATAGAAGGGAAGCTAACCCGTGGGGTGGCGCCCTCTATTTGTACTATTGTACCATTGTACCATGCTATCTTGGAATGTGCGCAGATAAACCTAGACAGAGGTTATGTG
>CAJUYI010006729.1:0-13220 GCA_910591695.1 Galerucella pusilla
GATCAAAAATACAATCTACTTCAAGAGTTTTTTGGTTGTCAGTATGATAGAGGTACGGATTTATCTACCCATTTAAGCAAGCTCCAGAACATGGCTTTCAGACTAAACACTTTGAAACAAGATATAAGTGATGACATGCTCATGTCAAAAATTTTGAGTACTCTACCTGACACATACAGATATTTCAAAACTGCTTGGGAGTCGTCTCCACAAAATGGAAAAATTTTAAATAATCTTACAGCAAGACTTTTGTTAGAAGAACAAAATAATAAAACAAATAACAATAAAGAAAGAAATGTGTCATTTCAAAGTAATAAAAAACTGTGTTATATCTGTAAAAAACCAGGACATCTCGCAAATTATTGTAGATATAGGGATGTTGGTGCAACTGGAAGTAAATTTGAAAGAAATAATGAAGACAGAAACAAAAATAAAGAAACAAACCTAAAAGGTAACAGATTGTATTGCAATATCTGTAAAAAGACAAACCGTAGAGAATTTATCTGTTTCTTCCAAAACAAACAAGAAGGAAATAAAAAACATGAAATAAAGAAAGTTGCCTTTTTAACAGAAGATGAAAATAAGAAAGCATATTTGGAGAAAAATGTATTTGTTATCGATTCAGGCTGTACATCACATATGGCGAATAACAGAACTATTCAAAAAACTGACAGATAAAAATATAGAGATAAGTGTGGCAAAAAAGGATGCACAAATAACTGCAGGAGGCATTGGCAGTATTGAAACAGAAAAATGTATACTAAATGAAGTTTTATATGTACCAGACCTAACAAAAAATCTTTTGTCAGTATCCGCCATTACAAAAAACAATGGACAAGTTATTTTTGAAGAGGATAAAGTTTTTGTCATGAAAAATAATGTATACCTACCAACCAAACCCACCTCAAACTCGCCCTTACTCCCCCGTCTTGGAATCACTTCCCTAGCATACTTCAAGACGGGTGGCGGTCCCTCGCACACTCTCCGTCATCTTCTCCCTTCTATCACTCCTACCTCTCACATGCAATAACAAGTCCTTCTCTTTCCCTAGTCATGCTCTCTACTACGCCAGTTATCTCCATCCATTTCTCCTCGCCCCTCAACATAATCTCCACCATATTTTCCCAATACACCGCCTCTCCTAGTTCATTTTCCAACTTCTTCAAAACTTCCTCGTTCTTCCAACATCTAAACACATGTCCCACATCATCCTCCACTTCACATCTCTCGCACACTCCAGTTTCTCTTTTCCCAATCTTGTGGAGGTAACTCACTCTCGACCTATACCCTGTGAGCACCTGCGTCAAGAAGTAGTTAACCACTCCGAATTTCCGGTCCACCCAATTTCTCCTATTCCCAATCGCTCCTTTTAGCGTGCCTTCATTCTCATCCCACCTTCTCTTCATTTCCTCATCCATCCATTCTTGTACTTCCTCTCTGTTCGCACCACTTTATCTTCTCCACAATCTTTTTACACATCCTCTTCCCCTTTCTTCCTATCTCCTCCTCTCCCTTTGCTGTACACATGACAGACATCGTCCGCATACACTGTAATCTCACATCCCTCTTCACATGCTATCCTACAAACTTCATCAAACACACACTTTCAAAGCGTCGGTCCCAGAACCGAGCCCTGGGGCACTCCAATCTTCGTCCTTACCTTCTCCCTTTAGTGTTAACTATTGCACGCCCCGTCCTCTCCTAGATTAACTAGCCCCTCACCTACTCCAAGCTTTACCAACGCGCTCAACACCGCCCGTTTACTGACACTGTTGAACGCGTTCTCTACGTCGAAGAACACGAGTAGGGCCAATTTTTTACTCCTACAGCTACCCTGCTTAGCTCTTTCCACCAAGTTAACTACCCTGCCCAGCGCTGAGATGCATGATTTCCCTTCTACAAACCCATGTTGGTTTTCCTTAAAACCCCTATTCCTACCAACTTCCTCCTCAATCCTAACCTTTATTATCTCCTCCATCAATTTACCGAGACCACACAGCAGGTTGATGGGCCTGTAGTCTCCCGTCCGCTTCCCATCCCTACCCGTCATCTTCACAAGGATCACCCTGGCCACCTTCCACCTTTCCGGGAACTCTCCCCTCCCTCAGTATCCTGTTGAATAGTGCCAAAAAGTACTCTCCATTGTCATCCAACAGCCTCTTCACCATATCACATGCCATCTATCCCTGGGGCTTTCCTACTTTAACATTTCTCCCACTCTCCTCTACTTCCCACTTCTCTACCGGCCTTCTCCCTCTCATTTTCCCTATTTCCCTAGTATTCTGGGCTTCCCGAATACTGCCCTTCACTCCTCCTTCTGCACCTGTGAACAATTTCTCTATAATCTCTTCCTCCCAATCCTCCTCTAGCACCACGTTCCTATTTCCACCCATTCTTTTTACCGCTATCTCATACGCAATTGCCCCATGGGTTGTTTTCCAACTCCCCCAGTAACTCTTCCCACTTTTTTCCCTCTCCACCCTGCGCTCCAATTCCTTCTTCTTCAACTTATATCCAACTTTTCCCTCCATCCCTACTTTTCCCCTCAACATTCGTCTTCGTTCCTTCTTACACTCCCTCCACAGACTCTTTATTTCCTCATTCCACCAGTAATTAGCCCTCCACTTCCGCCTATTACCCCTCTTTCCTTCTCTCCTTCAGCTCGGTATCACATCATACAGTTTCTCCACATCATGAATAAATAGAGTATCTGATTCCTTTTTTGCTAGAGTGTCGGCCTTCTCGTTATCCTCCACTCCTCGATTCCCCGGCACCCAGGTTAATATGACTCTGTTTTCCTTTTTCCTTTTCTTAGATTTTATCCTGTTCGATCTCAGTGCTTCAGGAGCAGCTTGGCTATCTGATAAGATATGTGTATGTTCTCTTTTACAACAGGTTGATTCATCAGCTCTCTTGCAGATTTCTCTTCGCTTCACCGCTCTCCACATGGATTCTGGGAGGGTGTTATTAAACGTCCCTTCTATATCTAGGATGGCCGCCAGCGCTATTTTTTCGTTGCCAAGGGAAGGTCTGATTTTCCCCATTAGATTCTTTAACGCCAAATCTGTAGATTTGCCCGTTTGATAAGCGTTCTGGGAGGGATTTAGCGGATACTCTCGTAACTTTCCTTTCCCAATATGCTTGTTTAAAACTTCCTCCATGACTCCCTCTCGGCTTTCCATTTACTTGATCGCATTTTCTATATAATTTTAATATATTTTAGATGATAATAAAGCATATTTTTCTTTTCATAAAATGTCATTAAATCCATTCAATTCCTGTTACTCAATCGAAGCACTAAAAAATATTATTATTTATCTAGTAAATCATTTTTAATATAAATATTTTTTTGGTAGAAAGGCGTATCAATATTTTAACAATAGTGAATTGAGATATTTAAAAATATAAGATATCCATTGTGGTTACATATTTCATGCAAATAATTAGTCATACCTATCTATAATTTCCTGGCGAGATAATGTTGAATTATGTAACGAATTTCATTTGAAAAAATTGTCAATAAATTTTATCATGGTCTGGCAATCTAGATTAATTTGATTTATGGTACCTTGAGAGATGATGTATGAATTTAATTCACTACTATTTCAGTAAAACGCAGGATATCTAAAGTGATCTGAATACCTACAGTTAAATTTTACATGTGAAAGAAATTATTTAAAAAGGAAAAAATCACATAAGAAACATCCTGTATTTCACTGTATGAGAATCAATGGAAGCGATAGAGTTTATATGAAAATCACACAAAGAAAATGAAATGTTAATTTTGTGCCGGTACATGAATTTAAAGTACCTATATTTCGAATGACTCAAAATATCCTCACATATCCATTCAAAATTTAACAAAACTCTAAAAAAATATGAAAGAACCAATGAAAAAAATAAAGAACGATATCGTTATATGCCTAGTACTGGATTGATACATCGCTAAATAAAAACGGAAATCTACTATGTGAGCAAAGCAAATGTACAAAGTCATTTAAGTATATATGTGTTAAGGTAAAAGTAGATATTGCGGCAAATGTATATACCCATTTTCTGGAAATTGTGCACAATTGCCTCCCCGTTTGGGTAATGTGCATTCTACCAACATTTACAATTTCAAAGAAAGGAAATGTACATTGAATTCACAATGACTATGTCATTTTGGTAAATGTGAGAAAAATGGGAAGGAAATATAATCATTACATTCTCCTTTCCCAATAGAAGATATTCTATACTTTTTGATGAACATTGAGTTATTCAAGAAAGGAAAGGAAATATAATCGTTGGAATTACCCTTCCTTTCTTGATTAACTTGATATATGCGCGTTACAAAGTATTGAATGCATTCAACCTTCCCATTTTTAAAAAATATCCAATACTTCATAACACACTTATCAAGTGATTCAAGAAAGGGAACGGCTAATCCAATGATTATTTTCCCTTCCCCTTCTTGAATAATCTAGTGTAGTAGTAATCCATCACTAAAGCAGTGCGATAAACATTTCTTGTTCGAAATCAAACTTGAAAAACAATAAGAGAAAGAAATATATCTTTATATATATAAACTACGTGTCACGAGTTTGTCCGTGATTTACTCCTAAACTACTTAACCGATTTTAATCAAATTTGTACACCGTGTGCAGTTTGATCCAACTTAAAAGATAGGATAGCTCATATCTCAATTTATGATCGCAATATTATTTCATTGCAAATTATTTGTCTTTATATGCTAGCACCAAACAATTCTAACATCTGTTGACTGGATTAAGTGAGTATTCAATAGATGGCGCTATGTCAAACTTCCAAAGTTTCATATAAGATACAATTTAATAGCATAACCACCACATGCTGCTGAGGCTAAAGTATAGGTTGTATTTATTTTGTAGTAAACGAAAGACAGCGAATTTTACTTTTACAATTTTTGGTGTTAGCTAGCACGTGCTACTTAGACTTAAGGATAAATTAAATTAATATTATAGTGAATATAATACAGTGAAATTATTCCTGCTTTTTAATTATTAGTGCTTCGTTGTTTAAAACTCTAATTAAACTATACACTTGTAAGTATTATCACATAGTTATATTATTAAATAATATATAAAGCTATTCAATGCACTGCCCTTCAGAATGTTACAGTTTCCAATTCGTTCAGCTTTTGCCATGTCTATAAATAAGTCTTAAGGCCAAACAATGTCCATTTGTGGTTTAGATTTGGAAAATCCATGTTTTTCTCATAGGCAGCTAAATGTTGCATGTTCACGTGTAGGAGAACCCTCGAACCTATTTGTGTTAGCGAAAGACAGGTTAACCAAAAATATTGTGCACCGATTAGTACTAAATTGAATTTCAATTAAAAGTATTTATAATTCAAAATAATAAATATTATTGTTAGAAAATTTTAAATTATCCGCCCTACCTACCTCATTTATAAGTTTAACTGTCACATGTTATTCACTAAAAACTTTGTAATATACTCATTTGTTACAAACTCTCCCTTCAAATCTCGAACCAGTATATTTTTATACCAGCTGTTGAATTCACAATCAAACTACCCGTTTGAAAGGACTTCCCAAAATATATCGTAGTATATGATGATCGTGATATATCCAAAAATGTATTAGTAAAACCTCAAGGAAAGTAATTATGACTTTTACTAATATTTATTTCACAACTCTTCCGTTTTTCAAATACAATTCATTAAACTTCATAAAATCACTGACATTTTTTGTCACCTGAATTGACAAGACTAATAATGTGACTTATGTTAAAAAATGAAATACAACTTAACAAAACTAATGGCTACAATTTCTACATTTTCTCCCACCTCTTTTACGAATAACAATGAGTGAAAGACTTATTTACATTCTAAGTGTAGCCATTGACCATATCTTCTAACAGGTTTAATTATCCTACCCACTCTAGTTTTTACAAGTGGAATATCTAACTTATGACCACTTTCTCCAACATCCGGGATTTCATCTTTCTTCGTTACTTCTAGTGGATAAAGACGCTGAAGGGGTCGAACAAAAGTTCCTCTTTGAGTCTTGACCTTCGCTACCCTCGCCTTTTTATCTTTTCCTAGAAACAGTTCCTCGATGACTCCAAGCGGCCATTCAAAGCGCTTTTTTCCATCTGATCCCACAAGCACAATGTCTCAGACTTCTACCGGCAACTTTTTCTTCTCGTTTGCCTTCAACACAAGCTGCGACAAGTACTCCTTCCGGAATCGTGACTGTATTTGATCTTGGAGCCGCTTCATGTTCTTATAGGACTCTGACAGGAAGTCAGCATCATTGGTCTCATTTAGAATTCCTGTCATCTTTCCTCTCATGAAAGTGTTGGGTGTGAGTGGAATGAGATCTCCATTATCTTCTGTCACAACGGTCAATGGACGGTCGTTGATCACTGCAGCTACCCCTGCTAAAGAAGTGCGTAACTCATCATATGACAGCTTTGCCCGACCTAGCATTCGTTTGAGGAGATCTTTAACAGACCGGACCAGTCACTCCCACCATCCACCCCACCACGCTGCAGTAGGCGGGTTAAAAATCCAGCGAATTTGTTTAGTGTTACTCAACTCATTGATAGAGTCCCAATCCAAAGTCTTGAATAAGTGGTCAGCTCCCACGAAATTGGTACCATTATCGCTGTATATAGTACATGGGCGGCCACAAATACTTATGAAACGCTCAAGTGCACAAATGAACGCCTCTGTACTTAGACTTGTCACTACATCTAAGTGCACTCCACGAAATACTGCGCATGTGAAGAGAACGATCCAGGCTTTAGTTCCACCCTTCAGGTAAACTGGTCCAACAAGGTCGACTCCGGTAGTGGAAAATGGCTCATTGATTTTCACTCGATTTTCGGGAAGTGCCACCGGGTCAACTGTTAATGGGACTGCAGCCTTTTACACTTTATACATTGATGTACTACTTTGGCAATGTTTCGTCTTGCCTGTAAAATCCAGTACTTTTCTCTCAGCTTGCTCATCAGGAATTGGATCCCGCCATGGCAGTGGTACTTATGAGCATCTTGAATCAATATTTGCACTAGTGGGTGTCGGCTCGGCAACAAGAAAGGGAAAATAAAGTCTTCCGTGTCTTTTAATTCTGTAAGTTTAGTTTTGACACGGAGCAAGTCATCCTTATCCTTGTAGACTACTAACCCTTGATTGCTGGAACTGTTTTCTGGAAATGACTCCTTTTGAATTTGTCGGATAAGAATTTTCTCTGCTGCTTTCAATTCGGGAAACGTCAACACTGATGTGGTCTTCTTTTTTCCTCTACATGACTTGATAAATCGAAGCACCCATCCCCAAACTGCGACATTTTTGTGGTAGCAGGAAAATACAGGTGGAGTGGTCCTAGTTATTGTTGCTGCTGCTGAAGATGTGGCTCTGCGTTCTTTACTTATTTCTTCTTCTTGGTAAACTTCAGCTGCTACTGGCCAATTTTCTTTTGAAAGTTTTAGCCAAGCTGGTCCCTCCCACCATTGCGACTCCAAGAGCTGGCTTGGACTACATCCCCGGGAAGGAAGATCGGCTGGATTGTGTATTCCAGGAACATGGCGCCACTGGTCACAGCTGGTTGATGCTCGAATTTCCTTCACCCGATTTCCCACGAAAACTCCCCAATCTCCAGCACGTCGAATCCAGGCCAGTACAACACTGGAGTCACTCCAGAAATGGAATTGAACATCCTTCGTTGGTAAGGCTTCACGCACTAGATTTGCTTGTCTTACACCAACTACGCATGCCATTAGTTCCAGTCTCGGAATACTTGCACGTTTAATCGGAGCTAACCGGGACTTAGCAGTCAACAATTGGACGGCGATATTGTTGTTGTTCTCGGATCGCATAAAACACACACTTGCGTAAAAATCTGAGGTTGCGTCACAAAATGTGTGAACTTCTCGTCTGGTAGATGAAAGAAGCTGAAGGAGACGTGGTATTTTGATTTGGCGTAACTGACTCATTCCCTCCTTCCATTGCCTAAACTTCGTTTGTATTTCCTCAGGCATTGGTTCGTCCCATCCGATTTTTGTGATCCATGAATTTTGCAGAAGTAATTTTGGTAGTGCCAATGCTGGACAGGTGAAACCAATGGGATCAAATACCTGTGATAGAATGCTGAGTACTTGTCTCTTGGTAATTTTTTCTGATGTTCCAACGTCTTTGACATCACAGGATAACGTATCCTCACAGCGGTTCCAAAGTAAGCCAAGTAATGAAATACATACGTCTTTCTCAATCATGTCATCATCTTCCCCGGAGTTCAACCCGCACTCATCACTAGTGGATAAGCCGATTCCGAACTCCTCCGAGAAGCTGTGAGCCCATTTTCTGAGTTTCATGTTGGCTCCGCTCATGATTGATATAGCTGTGCTTCGAAAGTCATGGTATTGTTGCACACTGGAGACAGACCTAATCATATTATCAACATAATAACTTTGTCTTAATGTTTTTGCTACCGTTACAGAGGGACCTTCCACTTGATCTAGATGGTGATTGATAACAGCTCCGAGAAGAAAGGGGCTACATGTCAATCCAAAGACGTCCCTCAGGTGCTTGTAAACTGCTATCTTGTTACAATCGCTATTCTCCCACCATAGAAACTTTTGATAAGACTGGTCCTCTTCTCGGACTTGTATCATCTGAAACGCTTTCCTTATGTCGGCTGATACTCCATATTTCTTCTCTCTGAAGCGTAATAGTAGTTTCGGAATCAACTCTAGCAGGTTTGGACCCTTGTGAAGAGTGTCGTTTGGGGATGGGCTCTGACCAACTCTGCAGGAAGCGTCGAAGACTGGTCTAACAGGCGTAGTGTCACTCTGTTTGAAAATCGGTCTATGTGGTAAATAATGGCCAGTGTCATCATCCTTCTCCATTTTCACAATGAATCCTTCTTTTTCCCATGCCAGAAAAATATCATGGTAATCTTGTACTTTGCTTTCTTTCTTGAGTTTCCTGGTTGTGCGAATAAGTCGTTTTTCTGCAGCTTCTCTGTTGGTTGGGGGCCTTGAATACAAACTGGTGTCGTTCCATGGTAAGCCCACTACGTACTTGTTGTCGTCTTTATTCACGGTAGCAGTAAAGTAAGCAAGTGCCTCCTGTTCGTTTTCTTCAGTTGTCTTCGTTTCTATTGGATCAGTTATGCCAATAGTGTCAAGCCTCCATAAGTTGCTGATGTCGAGATCCGAGGTCATCAGTGTGGTAACCACCGTTGCGATATTATTGGCTGCTTTGGTGATTGGTCCTCCGAGTACCCAGCCAAATATAGTCTCAATTGCGACAAGTCCGTGTGAAAGTTTCTCCATTTTTCCAGTAAGAACGTGTCCCCACAAATCATTGCCAAGTAGGATGTCGATATCTTCACATCCTCCTCCGACGTCAGTGAGAGTGATTCCTTTTTGATGCAGTTCATCAATCCAAGGCCCATTGGGAATTTTTGGTAGTTTACCGCATATGGCAACTCTTTCTAAGAGTTCCAAAGTTTTTACACCTCCACCATTGTTCGTTCTGAATGCTACTATGTACCTTCCACTGCGTTGTACTGGGGACACCACTGCTCCAAATAAGATGTTTTGTATCCATTCGTCACCGGATTTTTCACACTGCAAGTGAGGAATCAATTTTGCCTTTATGTAGCTCCTCTGACTTCCAGGATCTCCAACTAATCTTGCATTGATTACAGTTCCGCTTCGAGATACAAGCTGCGTCATTAATGTATACATTAATATGTCTGAGGAGCATCGATTTGAGTTGCTTGCTGTGCCTGCTGTCTTATCAGTCTCAGTATTTTTATCTTCTTTTTCGTTGCTGGAGTTGTTGTCGGACAGGTGACAGAGAACTGGGTAGTGTTTTCCTCTACAGAGTGCACAACGGACAACGGATTTGCATTTGCTTGCGTGATGTCCTCCTTTAAAGCAGCGGAAACATAATCGCTTTTTCTCAATTTTCTTCTGTCGCTCGTCTAGTGACATTGATAACGCTTTGACACACCGGTCAGTCTCATGTTTTTTGTCACAGAATCCGCATCCTGAAGATGATTTTGATGTGGATATGAGCCCAGCTGTGGTAGCCATCGTTTCATCAGTTTCTTCTCTTACCGATGATGTCTTCTTGTTTTTCTTCTTCTTGCTGTCACTACCAGTAGAGAGATTTCCAAATCCAGTTTGAGCCAGCATAATTTGTTGCTCGTTTTGTACTTCTTGTTTTATGAACTCCATCAATAGGTCTAAACGAGACCTAGGTGGTTGCATGGTGGATCCATCAAGTCTAACTTGTTGACTTCTTTGCCACGCTCTAAGGGTCTCCCCTGATAGGCTGGATTCGACAAGTGGGAAAAGGATGGTGGCAAGAAGCCCCTTATCAAGGTTAAGTGCCGCCAACGATTGGAGATGAGATTCCAATTTTGTATAGAGGTTAGCTAATGATAACTTATCGTTGGCGGTCACGTTCGAGATTACCAATGTGAGTAGTTCTCTTACGTAAACTTGGAGTAGAAGATCTTCACGCCCAAAACGCTCCTTAAGTGCTTCCACAACTTTTGGGTAATTAGCTGCTGTCTGTGGGTAACTACTGACAAGCTCTTGAGGTTCACTGCCCCATTCCATAGATTGAAAAAGGTACTGTATTTTGTCTGACGCGTGAATATCTTCATCATCATGAATTTTCTGAAATTGACTCCACCACCCCAACCAGCTTTTCAGGTCTCCGTCAAATTTTCGCAGCTCAATCCTCGGTAACTTGAAGTTATTTTGTTTCTTGTGTTCACCCACTGAACTGACACTTTCTAAATCTGAATTCGGCGGACTGGCTGTGGGGTGTAGCACTGTTTGAATTTTCAGCTTGATCTCCATGAATGACTCCTTGTAGTCCGTTATGGTCTGGTATTCTTGGTCTAGTGCATCGTTGTCCAGACCTTCATCCAACATCTTTTCGACGACTCTAGTATCACACTCCTCCAAGTCGGCATGGATTGTCTCTATTACGTTCAACTTAACTTGAAGAGATGTTTTATTGATAGGATCTGCTTCCATTAACGCCTTGCAGTCGTTGATGAGCCTCGTTAACTGAGCTCTGATTGGACGTCTTGCTTGTTTCTCACGATCCATTCCTTATTTTGATTTGATAATTATCCGTTTATCTCGGTGGGACCTCCAAAATGTTGAATTCACAATCAAACTACCCGTTTGAAAGGACTTCCCAAAATATATCGTAGTATATGATGATCGTGATATATCCAAAAATGTATTAGTAAAACCTCAAGGAAAGTAATTATGACTTTTACTAATATTTATTTCACAACTCTTCCGTTTTTCAAATACAATTCATTAAACTTCATAAAATCACTGACATTTTTTGTCACCTGAATTGACAAGACTAATAATGTGACTTATGTTAAAAAATGAAATACAACTTAACAAAACTAATGGCTACAATTTCTACACCAGCTTTAACGTTTTCGTTCGTAAATAATTTCATTGTAATAAGGGGTAGGTACCGCTAGTAGAAAATCAGTCATGAAGGTCGCCATGTTTTCTTACAAATGGCATCTATGTAAAAAAGCATGGTGGTGCCCATGTCTGATGTTCTCATACCGTTCTCCTTAAATAGTTTAACAACAATGTAATTTGACAAAAGCGTTAGCCACAGCAACGCGTGGCCGGGTCAGCTAGTTTACCATAGATATTTTTTACTGCAACAACATTTTAAATTAATTTGTATTCCAACTTTTCTTGAAACATAAATGTAAGAGTATACATCTACCAAAACGTGAAGGCAAGAGTACAAATTTGTCGTGAAATGTACATATACTACTACTACGACTACTACTACTACTACTACTACTAAATGTGCAGGTGAGCCTTGACCTAGACAAACTCAAGCCAATGTTCCGGCACTGATGCCACTGGCGGGCCCATTGTGCCATTCCTGCTACCTAGATATCCATGAAGCCGAGCCCTTCAATAAAGGCCACAACCTTTTTCAGTGGATGTCTGCTTGTGTCTCCAGGAGCCATAACAGGGACTCCGAAGATTCGCCTGCGTAGTACAGCCCAGTGTGGACACTCTAAGAGAACATGGACTAACGTTTAGTCAGTCATGCCGCAACCCCTGCATAGGGAACTTTTCTCTAATCCTGGGTTGTAGAGGTGCTTCCTCACACAGCAGTGCCCTGTTAGGAGTTCTGCTATCTTCCTCAACCTACTCCTTGGTAGTTCAATAGCTGCCCTAGCGTGTCCATCAGTCCATCCTTTCAGTAGTTTGAATTGTCTAGGACCCTGCAGAGCATTCCAATGAGTGAGGTGCTGGTTCCTCAGCCACTTCCTCGTCTCCTTTCGTATTGTTTGTTGTGTTAGGCCCAGGGTCGGGCCCGGGCCGCAGAAAGGAGCTGCCGCTCCTTCCGCAGCCAGTGCATCCGCCATTTCGTTGCCTTCAAAACCAGAGTGGGCCGGAATCCATTCAAGGACGCACTGCGTTCCGACTTGCAAGATCATTCTTGACATTCGTCAGCAAGCCCTGATTTGATGGTATATCCACTTAGGGGTTTAATTGCTGCCTGACTGTCGTTGTATATGGATATGCGTAGATCCACATAACGTCTGTCTAGGTTTATCTGCACACATTCCAAGATAGCGTATATCTCGTATATCACCCAATGGTACACATATTTGTGTCTTTGGGTTCCTAGAGTAAATTCCAGACCCTGCTCTATCACCGGATCATGAGCTATCTGTTTACTAGACGGTCCCATGAGGCTGTGCATTCCTCTCTTTTCCCCAGGATTCTCTATCCTGGATCATAGTCCTGTATGGGGTTGCGCAAGCATTCGTTAGCCGCTCGAGCCAGAACTAGAACATATTCCAGAAGCCGGAGCTTCTTGACGTATCTGCACTCTTCCCCTCTTCGCACGTATCCCAGATGTTTCAAGTGCAGGAAAGCCCTCCCCGCCTCAGCCTCGATCACATGGTGAAGAGGCCGAAGACCAAGGATCACTTCCATCGCAACAGTTAATGTAGTCCTCATGCAACCAGTTGCCCCTAAACTGACCACCCTTTGAAGGCGTGTCAGTTGCGATCCAGCCGTGACCAAGGTTACCCTCGGCCACCAGACCAGAGCCGCATATGTAAGCATAGGTAGCATGATCACTCTATAGAACCATATTGTAAGAAAAATGAGAGCTTAACCAGCTTCTAATATTTCTGTCGATA